>CANUEP010092482.1:0-210314 GCA_947857235.1 Jatropha podagrica
TAATTATCATTGTAACAGATTTATCTTTATCACTTTGTTAGAGTTAGAGATAATGTTAAATAGATTTATCCTTATCACTTTGTTAGATTAGAGATAAGGTTAAATAGATTTATCTTTATCACTTTGTTAGATTAGAGATAATGTTAAATAGATTTATCCTTATCACTTTGTTAGATTAGAAAGTATATAAATACCTCTGTACCTATACGTATGATAGTGTGAATAAAAATATTTTCCTCTACAATTTCTCTCTAAGTTTTCTACATTTAGGATTATAAAACTATTCTCAGATGATGTCTTTTTCTTTCCATTGCAGGGATTAGGAGGAGAGCTAATCAACAGACTCATACACTAGCTAGAGCTTCCTATGAGTTTGGCCAGTTTCAGATTTGGGGGGATGTCCCCAATTGTTTGATACAGTATTACTATCATGGTTAATGCATATGGTATTTTCCTTTGAAAAAAAATAATTTTTAAAAGATTATCATCTACCTCAAAATCTATTTTCAAACAACTAAATAATATTCATTTATCGTATTATATTTTCTAACTTTACCAAATGATTTTATTTTATTTTTCAAACCCACCAAATAACCTTATTTTATTATCCAAACTCACTAAATAATCTTCATCCAGACAGTAAGTATTTTTTACTAATTTAGTGAATAAAAAAAGAAAGACTTGTATAATATATAATATTATTTACATTTGATATAATTAATAATATTTTAAAATATGTTTTAAGCAATATCATTATTTTCCTCATATGAAAATTCTGAGATTATAAAATGGTCACTCCTCGAGAACACATATGAAAATGAGCTCTATTGAATTTGATTAGGATCAATTTGAAATGTTTGAATTTTTTTTAAAAAGAAAAAGTCTTAAATAAAGAAATTATTTGAAACTTATGAAAAATTTTTCCTCTAAAATTAATTGCATTTACGTGATATTACATTAAATTTGTAAATAATTCTTGCAAAATCTTATTTTCATGTTATTTTTATTATTTTTTTAATATCATAATATGATAATTTTAGATTAAAATATGTAGTTTGCACAAAACGATTGAAGGAAAAAAAAAGGGTGAGAAAAAAAAAAAAGAAAAAAACTCACCCTGTTTGTTTGTTCTGATCAATACACCAAAGCCCTTGCCCCCTCCAACCTCTATCTGTCTCTCTGTGTCTCCCTTTCTCTGAACTCTTTCTGCAATTCCCGAATCCTGATCTCTCGGCCTCTTCTTTCTCTCTGTCCGCGATTCGCAAACCCTGGCAATCGCCTCTACAGAACCCTTTCTCTTAAGCTCTTCCTAATCCAATCTCTCTCTCGCCATCCACAATCCAATCCGCTTTGTTTCTGTTGTTGACCTGTTGCTCTAATGGCTCACGTGAAGCTTAGCCTGTCTGACGATCTCCTTTCCTCCAAGTTCTCCGTTGAACAAACGTCGAACCACACCAAAGGTAATATAAAGTATATATGTATATATCCATTAGAGTTGATTCTATTCTCTTTTAATTCTATTTATCTCTATTGCATTTTTTTTTCTTAAATTTATTTTTACACCTGATTGATCTGTTACTTCTCGTTTTGCGCATATAGCATCCGTACATGCATCTCAAGTTGTCTTGTTTGTTTTAATTTTTCTTTGGTATGAGTTGTTGATAGTTAATCTCATCTAGTTTGTTTTTTTGTTTCAAAAGTCGTTTTTTTTATTGTTTTATCCTGTTTTCTTTATCTATAACCATTTTTTGAAAGGATGGAACTAATTCTCATATGAATTGTCCATTTGTTTTATTATTTTGCAAATGCTAGATGAAGTCTGGGGTGGAGGACCTGGTGAAGACAAGGCGCTGTTGGGTTTGCCTGATGAGTCAAAAGGTAGTATCATTTTTGCTTGAAAGTATGGTTGTTGGAGTTAAATTTATTTGCAGGCTTCGTACCCGTTCTTTCAACAATGTCGACATCATATTACTTTCTCCTTTTGGGTTGTTTTGTCTATTGAGCATATTCCGTTGTAAATTCCTAAGGGTATAGTTTTGTAAATTGTTATTGTTGCATTTGCAGATCATGTACCTTCAGATAGCAGCATGCCTCTTTCTCCACAATGGCTTTATGCTAAACCAGTTGATGCAAAGATCCTGACGGCTGGAGCATCAGGGGTACAAATTTGAACTCAAATTTAGTTGGATAACATTTTTGACTACTTTTTTTTTAACTTGTTTGTGGTAAGTTAATGCTGTCTCTTTTGGAATTCTTATGTTTTTTAACTGGTGTTTTATGTTTAACACACATGATTTTATTTGTATTACTTATTCTTAATTGTGTTATTTTAAGTGATTATGTGAGGCCATATAATTTTGATATTCTAGTTGTGATCTTCAAAGTTAAAATATCATTTAGTCAGTCCGTCGCTTTGTCTTTAATTGAGTGGTAAATTAACAGTATTCAGGAGCAGTGTAGAGGCATTTACTAAAATTTTGTAAAGTCCAGGTTTGTCTGGGGAACTGGGGTTTCTTGTGAGCTATGATTTTTATACTAAATCCAAATATAAATGGCTATACTGAATTACTGATATAAAATCCTTATTCGGAAAGCATCAACCCTGCTGTCCTTTTTGTCTATTCTTGCAGCATTTGCATTTGTTTGACCTCTTTTTCAGTGCCTTTTTCCTTCCCTCCTCATCTGCTCACCGAAAAAGAAAAGGAAATGACAAGGACCCTTTCATTGTTGGCATTCAGATTTATGTATCCTAGTTAGAACCACTGACAAATTTTGTATCATGTTGGATAAATTGAACATTTAGAGATGTAATATCAATGGAGTTAAATGATTTAGTACAAGGAGTTCTAGTGAAGGAGACTATTAAAATGAATTTATAGTTTTGAGCGATCACAACTTTTTTTGTTGTTGAAAAATGATCAATTCTGTGAAGAAGTTCATGTATTTATTCTTTTTAAATGGCCATGGGTCTTTTATTTGTAAGAATTATATCTCTCTGCTTTAAATTTGTTCTATTATAGTTTAGTTACAAGATATTTTTGTTTGGACAATGTTATTGATACTTATTCACTTATGACAGAATAACTTATTGTTTTTCTCAAGGTTTTGTTATAATACTCAAGATTGCCAAGAATTAGTCATTGGTATTTATTTCTTGCCTTTATGATTTCCTTGAAAATGACAAAATGACAGGAACTGCGTGCACCAAGTTCTTTGTCGCGTGGAAACAACCCTGAAAACAATTTGAAAGATAGTTGGCGATTAGATGGATCCCAAGACAAAAAAGACTGGAGGAAAATTTCACCTGATCTAGAAAGCAGCCGCCGATGGCGTGAAGAGGAGAGAGATACAAGTTTACTTGGTAGAAGAGACCGCAGGAAAGATGATCGCCGTGCTGATGCCATGCCGTCAAGAGACATATCTGAGGGTAGACCATTGCCTTCTTCAGATCGTTGGCATGATAATACTAGCCGTAATTCTGGGCATGAATCTCGGAGAGACAGCAAATGGTCGTCAAGGTGGGGCCCTGAAGATAAAGAGAAGGATTCTCGGGCTGAGAAGAAAACAGACGTTGAAAAGGAAGATACTTATGTTGACAAGCCTTCTTTAATTAACAGCAACCGCACAACTTCTGAACGTGAGAATGACTCTCGGGAAAAATGGAGGCCTCGCCATCGTATGGAAGTTCAAGCTGGTGGAGCGGCTGCATATCGAAGCGCACCAGGATTTGGGTCAGAAAGAGGACGCATGGATGGATCAAATGTTCGATTTTCTGCAGGGCGAGGAAGATCAAATAATAGCGGAAGCATAAAAATTGGCAGGCACCCTTCTGCTTCTGCTATTGGGTCAATTCCTTCTGATGCGAATAAATCATACTGCTACCCTAGGGGAAAACTTCTTGACATTTACCGAAGGCAAAAAACTCTTCCAAATTTTGGTATCATGCCTGAGGAAATGGAGAATATAACTGCAATAACTCAAGAAGTTGCTACTCAGCCATTGTCTTTTGTTCCACCTAATGTCGAGGAGGAGGTATATAAAAAATGTTATGGTACAGGATGTATGTTCAGCTTGTTTATGATTACTTGTTCTTAAAACTTATGTAATACTTGCAGGCTGTTCTTGGAGATATATGGCTAGGAAAAATCAAAAGCAGTAGAGACTCACATGACTCACTTGGTGACAGGAGTGGGGCATCTAATGATGATATTGGAGGTAATAAGGTTGTACCTTGGTTGAATTCCATGTAGTATGTTAAATTCTTTCTAAGTCAGGATTTATTGTTTATTCAGGCCTTGGTGCAGTAACAAGTGAGCAGAATCAGAGTTCCTCAGTCATGACTGATGAAATTGTTGAAGCTTTTCGAAAGGTTGCTTTTACTGATTCTTGCCATGATAGTGAGGCTGAGTTGCTAGATACATCTATGGCTGATGGTAAGGACTTGTTTTTTGACGGTTGCATAATGCGGGGTCATAGAGTCGAAAATTGATAATAATAATGCCATTTTTATTTTATTTTATTTTTTGTAATTCAGAAATAGATGCTTTGACAGATGCTGAATTGAAGTTTGGGACAGAACTTTATGGAGCTTTGAGCTTAATGCCTGCAGTTGTAAAGAAAGAGGATTCCCAGGAGAATGCTGTGGATTTGAAAGCTTTTGAAATGCAGCAAGTGCTGGATTTGGCTCATATGAAGCACCTAAATTTGGAAGATGCTGAGTCAGCTACTTCTTTTAATATTGCCAGTCACCTCCCTGATGATCCAAATTCTCTGTTTGATTTTCCGTCTGGCCAGCAAAGTCAGAGCAATGATCACTTTGCTGTAGAAAGCAATGATGAGGCATATCCACTGGGAAGTGTTATCCCTCCTGAGGAGTTGTCTTTGTGCTATCTTGATCCTCAAGGGGCAATTCAGGGGCCATATCTGGGGATTGATATCATCACATGGTTTGAGCAAGGGTATTTTGGAACTGATCTGCCAGTTCGTTTGTCAGATGCTCCTGATGGATCACCTTTTAATGAACTTGGTGAAGTTATGCCGCATCTGAAAGTAAAATACGGATCTGTTTCTGGCGTTTCTAAGTTATCTGATCCTGCTGGAGGCAGCTTGGAAGAGAGTGTAGCTCCTCCCGTTTCCACTTTTGACTCTGAGGGTGATTCTGCTGTTAGGAAAGACCAGCCATGGGCTTCATCTGGATTTGAGGCAGTCTTAGGTGCTAATGATCAGTCAAAAATATATAATAACAGCATTCACTCTGGGTTGCAGTTCTCCAATGATCAAAGGTTCCGACAGTTTGCTGCTCAAGATGAAGGCAAGTTACTTTTGGTTTCTTTGACTCATAATGTTGTTTTGTTGGTGTATGGTGCTAGTTTAATTTTTATTATTATTATTTTTTTTATGCAGAAATTCTTTTTCCTGGAAGGCCAGGAAGTAGCAGCAGTGATCCTTTGATAAGGAATTCTACAGACATTCAGAGCTTGGTTTCCTGTTCTCCTAGCCACCCTTCCCTTGCAAATGAATTCTCAGAAACAAGCATCCATGCTCGTCAGGATGAGAATGTGCATCCATTTGGCCTATCTATGTCTGAGCTCAGGGGAAACTCTCAGTTGAGGCGTGCTCAATCATCCAATATGTCTTCAAGCATAGGTGATGTATGTCAAACCATGGATCTCTTATCAGAGAGGGATATTGGTTTCCACAATCAGAGCTCATTTCATGCTCTGGCTGATCAACCTACTTTTATGGGGACATGGCCTGAGGATCATAACAAAAATACACTCTCTAACCCCAGTATTCATATTGGTTCACAAGATGTTCATCCCTTATCTCGTAGGGATAGGGAGCTCAGCAGTTTTGATGTACAGCAGCTAATTTTACAGAATTTACAAAAGGAACAACTTCAGCAACAAAATAGTTTTTCTCCTCATCCCCTTTCAAATACTATTAGATTGGGTGTTGAGGAGATTCCTTCTCATCTTCAGAAACTGCAGTTTCAACAGCAGCGACAATTAGAGCTTCAAGAACAGCAAAGGAGGTTGGAGCTTCAACAACAGTGGCATTTGAAACTTCAGCAGCAGCAGCGACAGTTGGAGCAGCAGCGACAATTAGAGCAGCAGCGACAGTTGGAGCAGCAGCGACACTTAGAGCAGCAGCGACAGTTAGAGCAGCAGCGACAGTTGGAGAAGCAACGGCTGTTGGAGCAGCAACAGCTGTTGGAGCTTCACCAGCAGCAGCGGCAGCTGGAACTTCAAAAGCAGCATCAGTTAAGGCAGCAGCAACTTCGTCACAATCAAGTGAAGTTGCTGCAACAGCAGCGACTACAACAGCAGCAGCAGCAGCAGCAGCAGCAAGTAGTTCTTGAACGGTTTATGCAGCATCGGATGTCCGATCTTGGTTATAGCCGATCAAAGATGGATCCACTGATGGACAACTTGCTTGATCCAGTTCAGTTCAGGATGCAGCAGCCAGAATTGCACCATAGGCACCATGATCCATCACTGGAGCAAATAATCCGAGCTAAGATTGGAGGCAATGCTTTTCGAGAACCAGAGGCTGATATCTTAGACTTACTGCAAGCAAAACATAGAAATGTAGTTCCTCCTGACCAGTTTCATTTTCAGCAAGAACAGTTGCAGGGCCACCAATTATCTTTGGCTCTGAAACAACATTTAGGAATGGATGGAGAAAGACATTTCAATGGACCATGGTCTGTTGATGAAACTGGTCATCTTTCTCGGAATTCTGATGTTCTTTACCATCCTCAGTCTTTAGGATTTGATTCTTCAGATTTCTACCAGCAGCAGCAAAGGCTTTCCTCACAGGAAGAGCATTTAAGCCAACTTAAACAGAAAGAGGCTTTGCGGGAGCGACTTCAACATGGATTTTATGAACCCAGCTCTGTAGAATTTGAGAGGTCAATATCTCTTCCTGTTGTCACTCCTGGGATGAAATTGGATAATGTAAATGATCGTCCTCAAGGTCTAGATTCAACGGAAAGACATTTACATATACAGTCTGATGACCAACTAGGTTCTTTCTCTTCTGATATTCCTTCTATGCGTCAACGAATTTCAAATGATTTTTATGGTGCTCAACCAGAAAGGGAATACATCCCTGTAACAAATGGGCAGTTGGAAAAAAATTGGGTTGAAGGAGGGATGCAACAACTGCATCTTGAAACTTGGCAGCAGTGTAAGGTTTCTGAGGTTACTGCAAACTCTAGCATTCGGGCACATGAGGAGAACTCAAATAGACATTTGATGGATCTTCAAAAAGAATTGGGTCTTCAATCTATCCAGTCATTAGAAAATGATTATCAACATCATAATTCATCTTCTGAATCTCAGGGAAGCTTTTGGCCAATCAAGGAGTCACACTCTTCAAATCTTGCCTTCAATCATCTCCCAGATCAAGAAGTAGCTACAAGCAGCTCATTTATGAAAGAGCCACAAAATTTGAATTCAGCTTCTCTATTGCAAGAAAATGTCGCTAATGTGGCTATCCATGGTCAAAATGGTGAAGAATTGCTTGCTAGGTCTAAATCTGGAGCATTAATTGAAGAACAGACATTCTTGTCAGGCACAAGAAATCCTTCTCATACTAGTTTTATGGATGCCAGATTTATTGGTAAATCATCTTTGGACAAAGATTTACCAGAACTGGAAATAAAGGAAAATGTTTATGGGTCCAAAGCCACTGTTTCAATGGGCAAGTCAGTTACACAAATTGAGGACAACTTGGTTGAGCAAGCAGAAGCTGCCATGGATTTTGGAAGGATGCCTGTTAATGCCAGTAGCAGGAGTAGTTCCCGAAGCAGTGCTGGTAATATCTCTGACCTTTAATCCTGTTGGTTTTATATTTGGATGTACATGGATGCTAATGCATTTTGAACATTGTAAAGCTGGAAATCAAGGATTATTTGTCTATGAGATGGTACAGAATATGTCATCAGCAGGAGGGGAGGTTTCCAATGATAGGTATGGTTTCCTGCTGTATTTGCACTGCAGAAATATTTTTATTGAGGCTGAGTTGAATGCTCTCTCTTACTTGTAGATGAGTTAATCCATGTTTTCAATATTTCTTTCTCATGATTTAGTTCCAGGTATTGATAAATATATAGCACTATAACATTATTTTTAAGTGGCTTGGGGGAAGCTGAAAGTGTTTGGATCTAACACTTCTGATGAAAACAATTTCTGAGAGAATGAATTATTTCTGCTATTTGGATGATGATACTAAGAACTAGTTTGTAATCATTTTTGTTGGAATACATTGGAAAACCTCAATTTTCTTAGTGAAAATGCCTATATTTTCAGAAACTTAATATTTTTCACTTTGTAGTTTGAAATTTGTATATGATAGAAAATTGCACTAAAAGGTAAAAATTGTGGTTATTTGCGGTGGCCATTGATAATTGACGAGGTCTAGTGATTATGGACAGAGATGATTGGCAATAATTGGTAGAATAGATATATGCTTATGTGATTTCCTTGTAGGTTCTTTCTCTTTCTTGAGTTCATAGAACTTTAGAAGTGACCTCTTTTGAAACAAGAAGTTTTCTTTTTGATTAAGGAACTGTTTTTGTTGGTTAATTTTGTAAGTGCCCCAAAGGCCAACACTGGCAATTCAAAAATGTTTTTTGTGGAAAATATAGGATAAGAATTTGGTCAGTGAAATACACACTTGGGGTCAACAAGTCACATCTTCAATATCTTTCCTTTATTAAGACATATATTTGGCACAACCTTACAGATTGCAGTCTTCCACTATTTGGAGCCTGTATTCACTATTTATGTATGGGTTGATTATTAGCAACATTAGAATGGGTTTGGTTTTAATTTGTGCTTTCACATTTTATTGTTGATAACAACTATGTTGGAGAACTTTTACTTTTGGTGCTTGTATTCTCCATGTTTAAAATTCTCTTATTTCAGACATTAACGAAGTTCTCTTTTGTTTTTGACAGTGTATCTTCTATCCTAACCAAAGGGCTTGATAACACTTCACATAAACGCCCCCCTGTATCACGGGTTTTATCTTCCCAGGATGGTTTGTCAGACTTAGCCTCTGCGTCAAATGAGAAGCAGAAAAGTTCAATAAGGCTTCCAACTTCTAATGGTACGTAGTAATTCTCTGTTGATGTGTTAGTTTTTGGTATGCTAGTTTTAGATAATTGTGGTGATTTGTATATGGGAATCATGCAACGTTCAGAAAAAAAGCTTGATTCTGTGGGGAATACAGCAGCAACCTCAGCAGCTGAAACTCAGGCATCTGGGAAGAAGAAAGAAATGCGTTTTAGGAGGACCTCATCTTACAGTGATGCTACTACGGTAACAGAGACATCATTTATAGATGTGCTTAAAAAGCCGGTTCTATCTGAGGCTGATTCAGCTAACATGGAATTGCCTGATGGAGGCTCACAAGCAGCACGAAGTGGCAAAAAGAAATGGAAGAAAGGAAGGCAGATAGATCCTGCTCTCCTTGGCTTCAGGGTTTCCAGCAACCGGATTATGATGGGTGAGATCCAAGGCCTTGACGATTAACTAGTACATTTTGTACATATGTTTGTATGTTTGTCTGCATCTATGTAGAGATGAATAGGTCATTATACAGATCATCGGGGAGGTTTCAGTTTTGAAATTCTTTGATTCTTTTTTCTTGACAAGGCGGAGAAAATCTACTAATTTTGATTCCCGCCCTTAATACCATGTTGTAGAGCAGTATAGGCTTTGACCACGAAAGTTTTGGAAGGAACAAAACATAGAAGGGAAAAAAAAAAGTAGTGTAAATGATTTTTGAACGATGTTTTTCTGCAACTGCTTCATTTGCTTCTATGGTCTGAACAAATCTGCTGCTAAAATACAGTTAAACCAAAGATGAAGCTTATGATGGCAAGTTTCAATTAAAAACATGTCGATTTGGTGCCATTGGAGTAATTGAATAATTTTGCGAACGCTAATCTTGATGTTAAAATGGTGTCTGAACCATTTGATCAAACGCAGTAGATTTGGTATTTTGATCTATATTGTTCATATTAATTTACTCTATTTTATCTTCATCAATAATTTGTTGTCTTCATATGCAGATCTACAGGCAAAAGTTTAAACATCAGTGGCATTTTAAATATCAAGAAATTGGGATTTGAAATTCAAACTAGATTGAAACTATCTTCGAGAAAAGGAAAAAAAGAAAAAAAGAAGTCGATTTCATGCCTTAAGATGAAGTTTGTACCTCCTGTTACTCTAAATTAAATAAAAATAATAAGCAATCCGTTTGAATAGATGACAAATGAAATGAATATGAGTATTAATTTAATCCTTTTCAAGTGTAAAATAATAAAAAAATAAACCACAAATACTTCAATTTTACTTGGTCAAGGAAAAGTTGCATTCCTCCCCCATATCTGCCATCCAAATTTTCTTTCTTCAATAAAGTCACCCTTTCAAAACGAGTGAATATGATAAATATGAAAGCTTGACTGTAATGTCACTTATTCATAATAATTAATACAAGCCATAACTAACAACTTTCTATCCGGCATTAGTTTTACCATAACATATTTGAAAAACCACTGGAACAAAGCGATAAGTGCATAAATCTGTTAGCAAATGAGTCGATAATCTTGGGGTCAACTGGACTACCGGTAATGTCTGTCACATAAAATGTGTCTTTGACTTTATCGCCTTTCCTTCAGATTTCTGCTCTCTTGATACATAAACTGTTTCTCTGAATATCCAGGTAATGTACGGAGGGAATCCAATACGATGATCTTCAGCACATAATTCTAGCTCAAGTACCTACAATGCCCAAGTATCATATGTCAATACAAAGTGCCAACTGTGACTGAATTCCCAGGGGTTTTTATCCTTATTAAATAGCATATATGTATTAACTGACTCGTCACTACTACTAGTACTCTTAACTACCCGAGAGGAAGCTAACTGAATGCCTAACCGCTCTCTGAAAAGCATGCTATGCCAAAAGCTCCTTTTATTCTAAATCAAGTGTCCGAGATTGAAATTGCTTTTCTGGAAGCATCATCATAAATAACAACCACATGCAGATATTGATTAGTTGTTATGGAACTTTAATGATTAACACATAAGAAATTCACCTTTAGAACAAACTTCAATAACTACATTTGCAGCCCTCGCATATAACACACTGCAGTGAAGGTCTGTCAAAACTGTACATACTTCAAGTGACAATCCCGGCCTGTCAGAACTATTGAGGTACGTTCTTCAGACGGCATCACTCCAATGGACCCTCTCAATGAGGGAGCAAAGCAGGCATTGGTTTCGAGCCTCTGCACGATGCAAAATTAACAGGAAAAAAATGAATCAAAGGACGAACCCTTTCGACATTGTAAGTGCATGAAAAAATAGACCATTGCAATAGATGACTGGAGGAGGATTTTAGGCGTGCTGTAAATGAAATTTGTACTTTCTTTTTAGATGATGATTACTTGAAATTTGAAAAGAAAAGGAAAACATTATAAAAACAGTAAAGAATGACTTTTTAGGCTTATCAAAGTGTTCAAAAATATGAAGGAAAATTTGTAATATAAGGGAAATTAATGAAGGCTGCCATTTCTAGACCAAAACATAGAAATTTAACTTGCCTAAAAAATCTAAGCCATCCAAGGATTTTAGCTTACTATTATTGACATTGTTAAATGACATATCCTTGGTATCCTTTGATGTGAAAGTGATAAGAATCCAAGTCCACATCATCCATTGCAAAAGTTTATTCCAGGAGGAAGGTTCCAAGTCAGCAGCAACTTCAACTACTTGACTTGTTTGGTCAAGAGGAGGAAATCAATGCAGCGGCTTATCAGGAGCCATTATCTGCAGTTTGTTGAGCACCTCTCCCACTTACTACTGCACGTGTCCTAGTTTTCAGCTTTTAATAACGTCTTGATTCTCTATTACACAAAGACCAAACTTCGTATTTCTTTATCATCATTGCTGAAGTATTTAATTGTTATTTTGGAAAGTTGTCCTTCTTGAATGAACAATAATTTTCTGCAATAAAAATTCCAGTTTTTCCTTTCCATTCCCATTGTTTCCATCTCATTTTTCTGTTTTATCATTTTTGGTATCAGAGCCTGCTCGATAAGATGGTGTTCAGCACCCGAAACATGCCCCTTGTACAAACTGATACACAAAATCCCCAAACTACTCGTCCATTGTCACCCGTTGCCCACCTGTTCCTATTGATCCAATTGCAGCCCACCTTGCTGCTATTTCTTCTTGTTTGGAAGCTACGGAAAACTTGAGGGACGATGTAGCTGCCTTGAAGGCCCAGGAAAGTTTCGCCCCAATAGTTGCATTGCGTTCTACAGCAGATACCCGAAACAGAGGCAAGGAGCCGATGGCTGGGTATTCAAACTAGAGGCGTAATAGTTGGCCAACTGACGAGGAGGAAGAAGTTGAGAATTCATGGAGACGTCCCCAAGGCCACTGCCCATATACGAAGACGCACTTTCCTAAGTTCGAAGGAAGCGATCCTCGCAGATGGATCTTAAAAGCGGAAAAGTATTTTCTCTATTACCAAATGCAGCAAGACCTCAAAGTTGATATGGCAACAATGTATTTCGAGGGCGATGCGTTAGATCTCTTCTCTTGGCTCAATTTCTGAACGGATAATTGTTTACTGGGATGAATTGGTCAAAGCTTTCAAGGAGAATTATGGCCCTACCGAATTCCAGAGTCCAGACGAATACATTTGCAACATTTGACAAATTGGCATGGTGCAAGGGTACCGCCAAGAATTCACCAAACGAATGGCTCGAGTTACTAATTGGCCAAACCACTATTTGCTATGAGTTTTCATGAACGGATTGAAGGAGGATCTCAAAGCCGACGTTCGGATTCACAAACCCCGTATGTTTATAAGGCAATGAGTCTTGCATTAAAGTTCGAATCCAAATGGGCTCTAACAAGGGACAACACAGCTCTGCTTGGCAATAAGCACAAAGCCCATTATTTCAACTCAGTCTACCCGTGTGCCGCCACGTGATAACTTAACTGCAGCACCTTAGCCTACTCTTGCAAATAGATTAAACGCCACAAACCCAACTCATACTTAGGATCAAGAGCGACAAACAAGAATCGTTCGAGGATTATACTTTCTCTGCAATGAGAAGCATAACCCCGGTCATCGCTGCAAAACCTAGAGCTCTTACCTTACTGGAACTTATGGATGGAGATGGAGAGCATGGATTGGCTTATGGTCGTTGTGTTGATTACGATATCAACAATTCACAAGAAGTTGCCACAGGAGTTACTTTTCATGCAATTCTGGGAACAACCACAATCACCACCATGAAACTCAAAGGCATTCTCAATTCATGAGAGGTACTTATTTTAATGGATAGTGGCTCTACCCATAATTTCATAGCCAATACAATTGTCGAAGAATTGAAGATTTCAGTACAATCGATGCCTCCTTTTGGTGTGCAAATTAGAAAGGGGGATATTATTGGTTGTGCATGAATCTGCAAGAAGGTTAACGTCCAACTGCAAGACCTGCACATCACACAACCCTTTTACTCCTTAATTGGTGGAGTAGACTTGGTTCTTGGCATTCAATGGCTTGCATCTCTCAACATGGTTCAAGCAAATTAGAATAAAATTTTCCTAATTTTCACATTGCATGGACAACATTACAAATTGCAAGGTACTCCTCTCAAAACCCATCAACCAGCAACCTTTAACCATTTTTCTGTCACCCCGCCTTCTACTACCCCTCTTTGCTTAAAAACATTGCTTTCTGAATGTGAAACAGTGTCTCATGAACCCACTACTTTTCCACCTTTCAGAAACCATACACACACCATTCGACTTCTCCTAAATTCTAAACCACCAAACATCCGGCCATACAGATACCCATATTCCCAAAAAATCGAGATTGAAAATTAGATAGCTACCTTGCTAAAATCAAGATTTATACGCCCCAGCTCCAGTCCTTTTGCAAGTCTAGTACTATTGGTCAAGAAAAAGGATGACACCTGGAGGATGTGCATTGATTACGCTCTCTGAACAAGCTGCATTGATTACGCTCTCTGAACAAGCTGCATTGATTACGCCCCAGCTCCAGTCCTTTTGCAAGTCTAGTACTATTGGTCAAGATTACGCTCTCTGGACTAGATAAATATCCTATTCCAAATATTGATGAGTTGCTGGATGAGTTACATAGAGCCACAATTTTTTCAAAAATTGACTTTTGCTCTAGTTATCATCAGATTAGAGTTCAACCAGAAGATAGCCAAAATTGCATTCTATACACATTCCAAGCATTATGAATTTGTAGCCACGCTATTTGGCTTGACTAATATACCGTTGACTTTTCAAGGGGCGACGAGTGATCTGTTTCGGCATCTTCTTCGGAAATTATTATGGTATCTTTTGATGATATTTTAATATATAGCAGCTCTTTAGAACAACATTTGGACCACCTACGAACTACTTTGGCTTTACTGCGGGACAATCAATTCTATGCCAAAGCCTCCAAGTGTGTGTTTGTGCAACCCTAGATCAATTTCTTAGGCCATGTGGTCCCAGCCCAAGGTGTTATGGTAGACCAAGACAAAATTGTAGCAGTTCAGTCATGGCCCCTCCCCACAAATACCACTGAATTACGTGGCTTCCTCTGGCTTACGGGCTACTATCGCCGTTTTGTCAAAAACTACGGCTTAATGGCTCGCCCCTTAACTGATCTTATGAAGATGAACGGGTTCAAGCGGTCCCAGCAGCAGAAAAGGCTTTCCACACCCTTAAGCTGGCATTGACATTTGTTCCAGTTCTTCAACTTCCCGATTTTTCAAAAGCTTTCACAATAGAGTGTGATGCCTTATATAACGTGCATTGGTGCTATCCTACTGCAAGATGATCATCCAGTTGCTTATTCCAGCAAAGGCTTCTCTTTCACCAATAGCCGCAAATCTACCTATGACAGAAAACTATTGGCTTTTTGGTGTTGGCTTTACAAAAATGGCGTCACTACCTCTTAGGCTGCCACTTTTTTGTAAAAATTGATCATTATAGCCTAAAATTCCTATTGGAACAACGCATAACTACTGCTGAACAGCAACGGCTTCTTCTCAAATTGCTTCTTTTTGACTTTTCAATCATTTACAAAGCTAGAAAAGAAAATAGAGGGGCTGATGCACTTTCACGTAGACCTCAACAAGTGGAATTATTGGCATTGGCTCATCCTGTTCCTTTAGATTTCAAGGATGTGCAAGCTGCTCTCCAAGTATATCCATACACACAAGATATCATTCACGCCAAAGGTGCCGAGGCCATAGCCTATCCTAATTTCCAGGTTTCTGGTCAGAAACTCTACTACAAGAATAGGTTGGTGATCCCTGGCAACGGCCCTCTTTGACAGAAACTCTTATTTAAGGCACACAACACACCAACACCTAGTCACAGTGGCTATCTGAAAACACTCAAGCTCCTCACATCCAGTTTCTTTTGGCTCTAGATGAAGCAAGATGTCAAACGTTATGTTCTACAATGTTTACAATGTCAACAATACAGGTACCAAACACTTGCACTAGCAGGTCTCCTCCAACCATTACTAGTGCCAAAGAGGATTTGAGAAGACATTTCACTTGATTTTATTATCACCCTGCCCAAATCAAATTCCTTGGATCCTATTCTTGTTGTCATGGATCACCTAAGCAAACATGCACATTTCATTCTCTTGGCACATCCCTTTTCAGCCAAAACTGTTGCCGCTTCTTTCTGTAAAGAGATTGTCCGCCTTCATGGGAATCCACGATCCATAATCTCTTATCGAGATTCAATCTTTATGAGCTCCTTTTGGCAAGAATTATTCAAGCTCAGTAAAACTAAACTTCGGATGGGTTCTAGCTACCACCCACAGACCGACAGTCAAACGGAGGTGGTCAATCACTGTTTGGGGGCTTATTTACATTGTTTCACTCATGAACAACCTCGCAATTGGAGCACTTTCATACCCTGGGCTGAGTAATCATTAAATACAGGTTTTGATACATCAACAGGTACCACTCCTTTCAATGCAGTTTATGGTTGTGATCCCCCACTCCTTCACCCATATGTCGCCGGCGAAACCCACCTGCAGGATTTATAAGACCAGTTGATTACTAGAGACGCCATGCTCAAGTTGTTGAAGGAAAATCTGGGTAAAGCACAATCTCATATGAAGTCTCAAGTGGACTCAAAGCGTTGTCAACTCACTTTTAATGTGGGAGATTCAATCTCGCTACGCCTCCAGCCTTACAGATAGCGTGGCCTAGCCACAAGAAAGTATGAGAAGCTCTCTCCTAGATTTTTGGCCCATACAAGGTACTTCGTAAAATTGGTCCTGTCGATTATGAGCTCCAACTCCCACCATCATCACGCCTACACCCTATTTTTCATGTTTCTCTGCTACGTCCTGCACACGGATTAGTACACTCTAATCCACCAGCACCCTTGCCACTCATAGTAGAATGGGAGTTACTTCTTCAGCCAACAAAAGTGTTTGACCATCGTTGGACAACTATTGCTGGTAAGCCGCAACTGGAACTCATTCAACGGGACAACAGACCGCTTGAAGAAGCAAGTTGGGCAGTTTATGATCTGATTGCTGGCCAGTTTCCACATTTTGGACTTGAGGACAACTCGTTTTTTAAGGAGGGGAGTATTGATAAGAACCCAAGTCCACATAAGCCATTGCAAATTTATTCCAGGAGGAAGGTTCCAAGTCAACAACAACTTCAACTAATTGACTTACCTAGTCAAGATGAGGAAATCAATGCAGCAGATTATCAGGAGTCATTATCTGCAGTTTGTTGAGCATCTCTCGCACTTTCTATTGCACCTGTTGTAGTTTTCAGCTTTCATTAACGTCTTGGTTCTCTCTTACATAAAGAGCAAGCTTCATATTTCTTTATCATCATTGTTGAAGTATTCAATTGTTATTTTGGCGAGCTGTCCTTCTTGAATTAGACAATAATTTTCTGCAGGAAAAATTCCAATTTTTCCATTCCATTCCCATTGTTTCCATCTCATTTTTCTGTTCTATCAGAAAGTGAGGTAAAGAGAAAAGAAAAGAAGCCCAAACCTGTGTTCTATTACTTTTACTCTCATCTTAGAAATCAAATCATCAATTGAATAACATGACAAGCAACATCCATGAACCATCCCCCCATCATAAGATATGTGTGCTTTTGTTATTACAAGATTTATGGCAGTAAGCACTTGTGCAACTTCAAGAAGCATACCATCCTTTTTGACACTAAAAACCTAAAAAGAAATCAAATCTCAACAATAAGTAAAAAAAAAGGAAATTCTATACAGACTTGATTTGCAAATTAACTAGCCTAAATTAGAGGAACTATATTTACCATTGCAACATGCATACATGATAGTTCAACATAATTATGGTAAACCGAGACTGCAACTATCAAAAAGAGTCAAAGACATGAGATTTTTACCAGAATAACAATGACATCCTCAAAAGCACCACTGTCAATTACAATTCTGCAACAACAAAGAAGTTGAATTGAAGTTTCTGTGGCGTAAGTACAACAAAAAAAAAAAAAAGGGGAAAAATCAAAAAGGCCATCCTATCACTCTCAATTTATTAAAACTCTAAAGTTGTTAGAATAGGTTAATTTGACGAAGGGGTTAAGAACCTGGAGGATCTATAGTTATCGAGAGAATTAGGAAAAGTAAAATGTCACAATAAGGAAACTTATTTCAAAATTTTCATATTTGGCGCTGATTGATGAATGAATTAAAAAACTTAAATTTAGTGCCATTTATTTCATGGGCTGGTTGAAGCAATTAACAAAAACTCAATTAACATTTGTTTGTTTCACTTTTCTTCTATTTTCCTCTTGATTTTATAAGCAATAAAAACAGCCTGAAGAAAAAAAATACAACTTGCAAGAAAGCAAACTTTTCTCTAAATCCATCTTCTTCAAGCAAAACATAGAACTTATTTCATTCAAACTATACGCCCAAAGAAAGCGAAAAAACACAAAGACCATCCAGGAAAAGAAAGGGAAAGCACTGCATCAAAACCTAGACGAAGAACATAATCCCCAAAGAACAAACTACAAAATTTAACCCAAATGCAAACATGCTTTAAAAAAAATCACCATTGGGATTCATACCTTGTTCACACAGTGATTGAAGCAAGCATGAGATAGATTCTGGTTTGGAAGAAGAAGAAAGCAAGGCCAAAAGCTCAGTATATATAACTTGCAACATTGAAGGTAACAAATCACGAATTTGTTTCACATGTTCAATAGCAGTTGGAACCTCATCAGCATCTGCTAAACATTTCAGCAAAACAACATGGGAGTCTGAATTTCCTACGCCATCAGGGAGGCTGCACAGCAACTGAGAAGCCAAAAGAAATTGACCTACATACCGGTGCATACATGAGTGAACAAAGACATACAAAAGGCTTTGAACAATGTAAGAAGAGTAATTGAAAAGCAAAACGAACATTTGATGAACATAAGTAGCCCAAATCAATTGAGAGAAATGATAAGATATTTTGTAGTATAAATAAAAGTGAAACCTTTTTTGCACAGATTTAAAATGAATGTGCTTAAGGTACTTTGTGCGAACTTTAAATCCTGTTTAATTGATTTATTGAAGATTTCAATAGCAGCATCAAACATAGTTTCTTGACAAAGCCCTTTGATGAGGGATGTGTAAGTCGTAGAATCAGGTGCCATCCCTTTCTCCAACAGGTGTTTAAAGAGCCTCAAAGCCTCTTCAACTTCAGCTATTTCACAGAATTTTGCAATAAGAATATTGTATGTCTTTATATTCACTCCACATCCAGTTACAAACATCTCATCCCAGAGCTTCTTAGCTGGACGCAATAAGTCTTCTCTACAACATGCTTCAATTAAAGAATTATACATTGAAATGTCTGGGCAGAAACCCTTCTTCTTCATCTCCTGAAGAATCCCATAAGCCTCTCTTACTCTCCCAGCCTTGCAAAAGATTGAAAATATCACATTATAGCACTCTGTATTGGAGAAATAATCATTTGAACACAAGACACGGTACACCTCTACTATTTCGTCAATCTTTCCTTGCCTAAATAAATTTCTGGTCAAGTTGCTCAAAGTCAAAAGAGTAGGTAAAATGCATTTTCCAATAGTGAAACGGAAAAACGACATAGCAGAACAAGGATCAATACTTGAAACTGACCCTATCAATGCATTCAACACATCAACTTCAATAGGGAAATTACCATGCACAATGATTTCACCTAATTCTTTAGCTTCATATATCAATCTCCCCATAATCAAACTCAAAATGAATTCTTTATAATCATTACTCCTTGGTGCCACCCCTAGCTTTCTCTTCATCTTCAAAATCTTATTCACATCAGCCGTACTCCCTTCTAATCTAAAAGCTTCAGCCACGACCCTATATGCCATAAAATCCGGTTTACAGTCTTTAATCCTCAATTCATTCAATACCCACAAAGCCTCACTTACCCTGGAAGCCTGACAAAGCCCATGAACAATCAAAACTGCAATAACAGACCCATTAATGATCGAACTGCCGCTTTTAACTTGATCTAACATACTCATAACTTTACCCAAATCAGCATCCCTACAAAACCTCCATATAAACACGCCAAACCCAACAGTGCTAAAAGCAACACCACGCATGGACATTTCATCAAACACCTTCAATGCAGTATCAGAACAACCATTAGAAGCCAGATTAGCTAAAAGCAAGTTACACGTCTGAGACCCAATATCTAAAATTTGAGATTTAACCTCCCTAAAAACTAAGAAAGCGTCCTGGGTCTTGTTCCCTTTGATTAAAGAATTAATAACAAAGCGATGAGTTGAAGAATCGAGAGATAATTTCTGGGCTTTAACTTGTTTTAAGACAGCCTCGATGGAATTGAATTGACGAGAAAGGGAGAGGGATTTGAGGATTGATTGGTAGGTCAGTGATGTGTGACCAAATCCAGGTTGCTGTGAGGCCCAATTGAAGAAGCCGAGAGCGAGAGAATGGTGAGTCAAAAGGCACGGGTCGATTACTTGGGCAACCAGTGATGGACTCAATGAACCTCGGCAACCGAGTTTGTGTAGAATTGGTTCGAGTGAAGGCGTCCATGACCGAGTTGGGCTTGTGTTGTTCGACGCGGAGATCAGAGCTTGGCTTATCCGAGTTGCTAACTCGCTTGCAACTGGTCTCATCAAGGAAGAAATAGAAGACGAGCAGGGCTAGCAAACGGTTTGTAAAGTTGAAAAAGAACACGCCCCTTGCAAAACGCACCGTTTAAATCTCTTAATCTTCTTGGGCAAATGGTAGTGTAATGAATAAGTAAAACTGTCAATTCTGATTCTCAAAAAAAAAAAAAAAAAAAAAAATGTCAATTCTGAAATAGTAAACACCAAATAATCAAATACGTATTAAGGCAAGCTTCAGGGAGTTTTTTTTTTATATTGATTTACAAATATATCTAATAAAAGCTAACCTATTAATCAAAATCTCTCCATTATAATGAATTACATAAATAAAAATATAAAATTTATGATTTTTTTTTCGAGAATAATGAAAATTTCTCTCCTCTTTTTCCCTCTGCAACTTTTTTTTTTTTTAGAATCATTTTCAATGCTGAATCTTACTTTATAAAATTTATTTTCAGTCAAATATTTTATACATATATACTTGAGTGAAAGCAAATTTTAAAAGTAAGAAAAAATTTATTTTCAGTAAAAAATTTACTGTGATGGTGAATATATACATGTATATATAGACTTACAAAGTGTTAATTATAATGTAAATTAAATTTTACTTTCAATCATATAGCTTGAAAATTGTTATATGCAAGAATCTAACTCTGATCGACTGTAATTTTTCTTTTTAAACAATTGCATCAATTGAAATATCATAAGATACAAAATTTTAAGAGAAAGAGAAACAGCTACTGATCTCGAAATGAATTTAGTTTTATATAAAAAAAAAAGTACGGAAATATTGTAGCTAATAAAAAAATACAAAAATTTGTACACATAATTTCGAAACTAAACTTTATCATTGAGCTTAAATTATCTATACAAGCTAATAGCTTTTGTACAACCCAGGTGCAAACACACCGTACGTATACAGAGAACCACTTTAGTGCTTACTAAAATCCAGTAGATCTTGGACTAAATCTATACAAGTATCATGATGCCTCTGCTTTTCTCTGAATTTTATACATCTGACATTTCTGTACAAATATACTTTGATGAGAATTTACATGCAGAATTTACGAGTACGATCTGATCAGCTTGAAATTCGAGAATGTTCGAGCTTTGAAGAGGTTACTGAATAGATATCCCATTGTTGTTTCTCGAGGTGGTTTTGGTGAAAGAGTTGAGTTATGCTTCACCTGAAGTTTGGTTTCTCCAATCTGTTGGCAAATTGAGTCGATACTCTTGGGGTCAACTGGACTACCGGTAACGTCTGTTACATAGAATGTGTCTTTTACTTTACCACCTTCGGTTGAGATTTCTGCTCTCTTGATGCATAAACTGTTTTCTCTGAATATCCTGGTAATGTCTGATAAGAGTCCAACACGGTCCTCACTGCATAATTCTAGCTCTAGTCCCTACATGAACAAGTATCATATGTCAATACACAGTGCCAACTGTGACTGAATCTTCTAGTCAAGGGTTTGAGATCGAAATTGCTTTAGATAACATTGGAAAAAACAATCTGCAGATAACCTTTAGTTGTTCTAGAACTTCTTTGATTATTACACAAGAAATTCACCTTTAAAACAAACTTCAATAACATCTAATCAACATTTTCAATATAATGTAATTTCTTAAAAGGATCTCAAACAAAATGCCAAAGAATCCTAAATAGAAATTCAATGCATATTGCATACCTCTGATCCTCGCCTTTCAATGGCAGCCTCAAGACACTGTATGACACGTTCTCGTTCAGCATCTGAGCTTATAGGGAGTCCATCAACATGTCTTATGTAGAATTCCTACAACCAAATGCAATATATTTGTTTAATGAAAGAGAAAGAACAGTTAACACACAAAATACAAACCCGAAGTGAAACTTTTTAGCATATTGCTGTGCTTAATTGAGATTCAATATTCCATGCCAAGATAGAGCACAGGGTTGATCTATGAGTGAAAAACTAGACTTATATCCCTCCAGTAGAAGTCAATAGCAGTTTTTTCGGTTCACATGCTAGTTTATTAATAAATATCTGCAAGTACTTGAGCTGTTCCAAAGACGCAACAGGGCTTTTCAGCTTTGATTTATTAAAAATAGATGCTTTTTAACTGAAACTATCTCACCTGATAAGCTTCCATTCTTCCTGTGCTGACCATTCCATGAAAGACTACATATTCCATGTCTGTTAAAGTGCAAACGATGTCAAACAACAGTTTAGGACGATCTTTGGACCTCATTGTAATCACAGAGTAATCTTTTTCGATGTTCAATACAGTAACCTGGGGTCTTGAGCTCTTATCCTCATGCCTCCCTAGTCCAGCCCTTTCAACCCTTTCATAGTCTCTATCAGCAAACATGATCTGATGCAATCTTCTCTCCCTATTAGTTATCCCAGGAGGAGAAAGTGTCATTTTTCCTGCCTTCAAATCATTATTTCCTTTGACAACATTGCAAAGCAATTCCCTGATCATCGATAGTCGCTTAGGATCTTTAATTGCACATCGTGTGGAATCATCCGTGACATTGACTACAGCTGCAGCCCTGGCATTATGCGTCCATATCTCAGCATTTACCACATTGCAGTGAAGGTCTGTCAAAACTGCACATACTTCAGACAACAATCCCGGCCTGTCAGTACCAGTAAGTTCGATTGAGGTATGCTCTTCAGATGGCATCACCCCAACAGAACCTCTCAATGAGGGAACATAGCTTGCATTGCTTTCAATTCTCTGCAGGATCCAAAATTAGCAGGAAAAAATGAATCAAATAAGTTCATGAGAAAATAGACAATTGCAATATATTACAAGAGAAGACTTGTCAGTTATCAGTAAATGATTTTTTTTTTTTTCTTATGAGGATTACTTGAAATTTGAAAATAAAAAGAAAAACATCATAAAAATAGTAAAAGAATGGCCTTTTAAGCTTACCCTCTGTTCAAAAATACAAAGGAAAATTCTTAACATAAGAAGAAATTAATAAAGGCTGTCAGTTCTGGACCAAAATATAGAAATTTAACTTGCCTTAAAAATCTAAGCCATCCAAGGATTTAGCTTGAATTCTAAATTATTGGCATTGTTAAATGACATATCGTTAGTATTTTGCTTTGAAAGTGAGGTAAAAGAGAGAGAAACAAAAGACTAAACCAGTTTTCTATTAATTTTACTCTCATCTCAGAAATCAAACTATTAATCGAAAAACATGAAAAGCAACCAACAACAGTGCATTAAGTCCTTTCCATTCGCAAAAAAAAAAAAAAAAGTAGTTGAGTCCTTACTCTTTGAATATAACTGATGACTTCCTCATCTCTGATTTTGTTACCATCTTGGTCAGTAACATTAAACACTGAGAAATATCGAGAGGAAATTATGAGAAACAAGCGAAGACTCATTTTAAGTCACGTTATAATCTGAAAGATTAAAGAAAATCTCACCATCCATGAACCATCCCCCATCAGACGATATATATGCTTTTGTTATTACAAGATTCATGTCAGTAAGCACTTGGACAACTTCAAGAAGTATTCCATGCTTGTTGACACTATCAACCTAAAAAGAAATCAAATCCTAAGATAAGTGAAAAAAAATAGATAGACTTACTTTGCCAATTGACTATCCTAAATTAGAGGAACTATTTACCCACTCCAAGATGCATACTCGCTAGTTCAACCTAATTATGGTAAACCAAGTTCAGAGTTCTGAGAGAGTTAAAGACATGAGAATTTTACCTGAATAACAGTGACATCCTCAGAAGCATCGTTGTCAATTACAACCCTGCAAGAACAGAGGAATCATATTAAAGTTTCTGTGGATAAATTACAACAGAGAAAAAGAGAAAAATCAAATTAGCCATCCAAGCACTCTTAATTTATTAAAGCCCTAAATTTGCTCAAATAAGCAGAATCGATTAATTTGATGAAGGGGGTAGGAACCTGGACAAGATTAAGAAAAAATAAAGGCCAAACAAAATAAAGAAAAGTATGTAAAAGTTTCATATTTTCTGCCAATTGATGACTGAAGCAATTGAAAAACTTAAGTTCAGTGCAATTGCTTTCTAAGGCTAGTTCAGGCAATTAATTAAATCTTAATTAACATTTGTTTTCATTTAACTTTTCTTCGATTTTCCAAACAATAAACAGACTGAACAAAAAATATATCCTGCACAGACTGCAAACTTTTCTCTAAGTCATCATCTTCTTCAAGCAAAACATAGAATTTATTTCATACAAACTAAAAAACAAAAAATATGTAAACCATCTAAATAACCACAAAAATAATAAATAATAAAAAATAAAAGAACTACTAAAACAAGCACTGCATCAAAACCCAGAAACCAAAAATAGAATCCCCAAAGGACAAACTACAAAGTTTAACCCAAAACAATAACAAAAGTAATAAGTACCTTGGTGGGTTCATCCTCCTGATAAGCTTAGCATACTCATCATCCATGTCTTCAAATTCCTAAAAACACAAAAACAAACCCTATACCCACCAAAAAAAGGAACAATTTTCACAGAAACGCACGAAGCAAAAACTATACAATTGTGCCTCTCCTCCTCCAATATCCGAGGAAAGAAGAAAACACCAAAACACAGAGAAAGAGCGCAAAAAGGTGCTATAAAAAGTGAAGTATGACTTTAGCGTTCAGGCAACAAATGATTGAGAAACGACTCTGCGATTTAATTTAACCAAAGCTGTTAACGGACGTGTCAGTTTCTTATTGGATGGAATAACGGTTAATATGCTGTTGCCCGTAGGTGTGACGGGCTTGGCTGTGAGTGGGGGAGTGAAAGTGTCCGTACATCTCTTAGAGTAGGTAACGTGGAAATTCGACACGTGTGTCGAGTTGTAGAGTGTGTTGCCTGTAGTTTTGGCGGCAATTTTAGCGCTTAGTGAGACTGATTTTGCTGCCCGCGTCATTGGAATGAATAATCAGTGAAATCCTCTTTTATTAACTTCTCTGTAAACTGGCTATTTTCTACGATTTTTCTTTATTTTTATTTTCTTTATAAATCGTAAAATAGAGAAATATAAGGATTTTGAAATTACTTATAACTAAAATTTTACAAATTTGATAAATTTTATAGGTCCTTAAATGGAAAAGAATCAAATTAAGCGAGTCATGGTTGGTGATAGAATTAAAAATTAATATATTTTTTCAATAAAAATACAAACTTTTCCATTTTTTAGACAATATAGCCTCTTTTTTTTTTAGACACATGCAAATAAAAAATTATCACATTATTATTTTTACCAAAATCACGACAATTCTGAGAAAACATTATTATTACTATTATTCAAGCGACAAACGTAATTTCGTTCGACGTGAATTTATAATATAAGATGTTAAAACATAAATGGAAATATTAAGTTGAGATAAACCTAATATATATTGTTACCAATCACAGAAATTGGGGAACATGACATGAATAATGCATACATCTAAACATGTCACTATCGATAAAAATCGAACATGAAACAAACGTAGCTGTCCATAGATAATTGCAAGAGTGATATAGAAGCTACAAACGTGGAGGTCTCCATACTCCTACAATACGTAGAGCAACGGCTATCAATAATTTGAAAAGTGCAACATAATCTGCCAACATGGCAACATCTTCTCTCCATATTTCTGCAAATTGTATAATTTCAAAATTCGAAACTACTTTTCAAAACCATACAATTGTATTCTAGGATTTTATGCTAGGGGAGTCCATATATTTTGCACGTAAGGACTCGGACAATCCTCTCTATTTGGGTTAACTTTTACAAAATGAATTAGGGTTCGGTTTACTTTATTAATATGGTATTAGAGTCTATCATTAGATTTATTGAATAGGTCAAAACTCTTGTAATCCATTTTAATAATATTTTATATAAATTTTAATTAATTATAATTTATTAACCACTGATTTCTATCGGACAATGCATTATAAATTTTAATCACAAAAGATGTAAATCTCAATTAATGTAAAAATGTACGAAAAAAAAAAAAAGTAAAAGTACTCTTCCATTATTGATTAAATAATCCATATAATTGAGGGGAAAATAAAATAAAAAGCACGTGTTTTTCTTGTGATTAGGCCTATGAAATAACCAAATATCTAAAGAAGAAAGAACAAAAGGGTAGGGTTGGAGGAATAAAGGAGGGTGAAGGATATATAAAATGGAAGAGAGAGCCGCCCAAGTGGGCCCCTAAAAGGGATAGGCACGCGTTAGATACGTCTAATATTATTAATAAAAGTGGAACCAAAAATATATATTTGGGCCCCAATTCGAATAATCTATGGTCCATTGAGGATCAAAATTGACAATATCCACTACCAAGTATGAACCAATGGCTACGTAATGCACTTCTTTTATATATATATTTTTAATATTATTTCACATTTATCTCATGTATTTTAAAATATAATATTTTTTTAAATACTATTGAAATTAAACAATATAATATTTTTTACTAACTAAATAAATTCTATGATTTTAACATAAATTTTTTTTTAAAAAAGGAATAATAAAAAAATTCTTCCTTTTTAATAAATATGTTTGTTGTTGGAATTAAATAGTAGTACAGAGAAAAAATAATACTCTCTCCGTTCTATTTTATTTGCATGGTTTGACAAAAAACGTATACTAAAAAATTTACTTAACAAAAATTATTTTACTTTTTTTTACCCTTAACTCATTATGATATTAATAGAAAATTTTCATTTAATGAATTACCATAAAAGTTATTATAAAAAAAATAATTATTTATATATCTAAATTTAAAAACTTTACAAACATTTCAGAACATTCAAAAAATAAATAACAAGCAAATAAAATGGGCAGAAGGAAAATAAAAAATATTCAATATATATATATATAGTTTAATTTTTTATATTAACAATATGTATTTCCAATCCATTAAAACTAGAACTAAATTATATTAGGGCAGGTTTGCTCAATAAAGAATCTCGCAACGAGTATTTTTTACTCAATCCATAATAATCATAGTGTCGATTTCACCTAATAGAGAATAGTGCCGATTATTTAACCATTCATCTCGACACAAATTGATTTTTTTTTTTCAATTTAAGTACGGCGAAACAGATGATCCAACTTGCATTCTTTTTAGAGATTATGAATATTTTTATCATTACACTAAACATGTGAGAATTCTATTTTCTAATTATACATTCAATAAAAAAAACAAAGTTCTATTATAGTGATAAATTATCAATATCTCGATCCCCTCAATTATATATAATAATGTTGTATTTTGGAAAAAAAATATATATGGATAATGCGTAGGAGCCTTATTTTTCAATTTGGAAAAATAATTTATCATTTTATGACTCAAATAATAAATTAATTATTGAATTGCCTATCTAATGGAATCATTGAACTACTTTATTAATTTAAATGGCAAAGTTGGGCGGTGCAAGTAATTGTGTAATCCATTAGTGTGTCAATTTGCATAAGGAGATATATCCGAATAAAGGGAATGCAAATGAATATAAATGCTCCATTATTAAATTATTTGATTCAATGCAACTTGCTATTAAAGTGATCTTTTTTTTATTAAAATTTAAGAATTTAGATGCGATGACATAATTATTAGCCTTTGTGCTATAAATTTTGTATTTTTGAGGCTTATGCCTTAGGGTTGGCACTTGTATTAAAAAAAAAAAAAAGGAAGAAAATAACTTAAATAGGAAATTGTTTCTTTGCAATGTGTATCCCTAATATTATAAATGAATCGAGAAGTAATTTGAGAAAAGAATAATTTAATAATTTAACAAGCTAAATTTGATTTTACTTATCAAATTTATTTAATAAACAAATTAAATTTGAGTTTGAGTTCAAGCTCAATCTGTATCGTAAACTAGCTATAAACTACAAATGAGCCGAGTTTAATTATGCATGGTTTGTTTATAATTATAATTTTAAGGATTAATACAAATGAGTCGAGTTTAAATGAATACGCTAAATATTATTTTTTATAGTGTTCGGTGATAAAACGTTTAGATTAGAATGCTAAACATTATTTTTTTTATAGTGTTCGGTATTTAAACTAATTTTTAGAGGTTAATGTAATATTTTATAAAAAGTTAACTCATATAATGTTTAATTTTTAACATTTTAAGAAAAATTACTCAAATAATTAATAACTAAATACTACTAAAATAATTAACAGTTACAAAAATAGTTAATTTTGCCGAACAAATTCATAATATTGAGAAATGGAATTTTGTTTCTTATTGTAAAATAAAGTCAAAATTATCATTTTATTACAATAAATCCTATCTCACTTAAAACTAAAGTATATTAAATATAAAAGATTAGATAATCAAATAATATAAGATAATTAATGAAAAAAGAGATTTTTTAGACAAGACAACATTACATTAAAAAAAGATTGAGTATATATATGTCTTTCTCAATAACAATAATATAAATGGCATGAAGATATTGAATGAAGTAATAACTAGTTGGAGAAGGAGAGGAGAAATGAGAAAAAAAGGAATTTATGCTTTGTATCTTTGATATGTTGGTGATGGTTGTTTCGATTGCATCTTCATCTTCAAGAATTTGTAACAAAGAAAACTTGTTTGCTTGTGATTGACACCAAACCCAACTAATGGGTGGATATGTGTTTAGTCCAAAAGTACTATGAGGCACTAGTTAGGCACAATTTTTCTTTTTTCTTTTTTTTAAAAAAAAAAAATTAGGTAGACTAATCTTATTTAGCACTCAAAATGGACTTTAATGAAATTTAATCAAACTAATGCATGTGTAGGCTAATTGATTACAAAATCATTTTCTACTAGAATTATTAATTTTCATTTTGATACAATATATATGTACCGTATTTATTGATATATTGTATATGTATATACATCATATTTAATGATATAGTGTGTGTGTATATATATATATATCCAAACAGAATCAAGTGTTACTTTATCTTTACAAAGCATAAACAATATTCATGGCGGTAATAGTTTTTCGGTAAAAATTAAATTATTAATATGCTTATACAAAAATGAAATCGCAGTAGAGAAACGGAAAATAATAGACGAGATATTATTGAAAATGAAGAAATGAAAAATAAAAGAGTAGAAACTAAAAAAAATATGATACAAAGTGAAGAAATGAAAAATGAAAACTGGCTAAAAAAACACAGTAACAAAAAAAGAAAAAATTACAAAAAAAAGAAACGACCATTAAACTATGAAATTAATTAAAAAAAATGTTAAACAATTAAAATGCTGATACACAAAGCTATTAAAACTCTGATTTTCAAATTAATGCCTAACAAAATAAAAAAATATATAAATTAAAAATAAATTTAAAATGATAAAAATTTAAATTTCAAAAATGACATATACTGTAATTACCTAAAAAGAATAAAGAAACTAGAGGTCTGGAGCCTTTCATGATGTTTGGTGAAGCTCCACTCAGTGAACTGATGCGGTTCTGACGTGCCCAGAGGCCAAAGGCGAAATCCATTCACGGTCCGTAGGAACAACACCATTCGAAGGTGGGGGCCCGCTCCGCCTAGAACAGTCATGTTTGACTGGGCTTACACACATTCGCTCACTTACGCTGTCTCCCTTTAGCTCACACCAAGTCTGCACTGACATAATATGCATGCTTAAGTAGGGTCAGGCGGAACCGTTGATGTCACTGGGCAATTTCCCGTTTGTTAACCCAGGGATAGCCCTATCAACTATCAAGTCAAAGGCGAGAAGACTATCAAACCGCTTCTCGACCATAGCCATAGAAGCAATGGTTAGATCAAATAGTTTGGTTAGAGGTGGGGATTCTTGCACGATGAAGATAAAGATAGTTGACCGCCGAACCAACCGAGAAGCCATCAACAACTCGTGATCGAATAGCTGTTCAATTGAGATCTCCTTATTTTCGGAATGGGTGTGGGACTATCCCACGGATAGAATTCCTACGGCTTGACAACATTTAACTAACTATTGGGGCAGATGGAAATGGAAGTTTTTACTACCTGACTAGGGCGGAGAACCCCAGGTAGGATGGTTCGGCTATTTCGCATTCTATCCATGGGACCCATCCCCAGCCATTTTGCCTTCATAATGGATGGAAATCGGAGGTATGCTAAGAAGGGGAACTTGAAACTAGGTGCTGGTCATCAGGCTGGATTTGAGTCTCTTATATCCGTACTTAAGTAGCTATGAATTGGGAGTAAAGTATGTAAATATCCATGCCATTGGCATTGATAATTTTAAGAGGCTGCCGGATGAGGTTAAGGACCTGATGGATCTTATGCTAGAAAAGATTGACGAGTTGCTCGAGGAAGAAAGCACGGCGAAGCAATATGGAATCAGAGTATATTTTATAGGTAATTTGAAACTTTTGAGTGAAAATGTCCGGATTGCTGCAGAAAAGGTTATGATAGCTACTGCTAATAACACCAAGTGTACCCTTTTAATCTGTGTAGCTTATACCTCACGTGATGAGATTTTACATGCTGTTCAAGATTCTTGTAAAAATAAATGGGAGGAAATTCAATAATTGAGCTTTTGGAAGGCGACTAATGGTGGCATGCAAGAACTAGACGATTGTAAGAAGATGAATGGTGTCACCCCACATGGTTTTTCAAGAATTCCGGAAAGATGAAGTTGATGAATCTCAAGCAACAACAGCAAGTGCAACCTGCAGTGGTTTGATTAGAGGAGTTGGAGGGGTTGACGCTGAAAATAGTATGGTCATGCATGCAGTGCACAGATCCTATGAAGATCAGGCATTGATGGCAAATAGAACTGGCCATGGGGTGGCTCCAGTTGAAGAGAGTGAGAAGATGCGAGGAGCGTGTTCTATGATAAAACTGGGAGACATTGAAAAGTACATGTACATGGCAGTACCTCCTGAGCCTGACATTCTTATTCGAAGTTCTGGAGAGACCCGTCTTAGCAACTTCCTACTTTGGCAGTCTAGTAACTGCCTGTTGTATTCTCCTGATGCATTATGGCCAGAAATTGGTTTATGGCACTTGGTTCGGGCAATATTGGACTTCCAACGGAACCATTCTTATTTGAGAAGAAAAAGAAGCAGTTGTAACAAATTTGTTGTTGAGGAACAGTATCTTACCTCATATTGAATTCAATAGTTGTGCGTTTGCCACTAAGTTCCTCTAGAAGTCAGGAAGCTTTAGAAGCCTTAGATTTTCGAGAATGGGGCGTTTTTCCAATTGCAGGGACGCCATGGCATAATGTAAGCATAAGCCAGTGAAGTAGGAAATCATAAAAATGCTTATTCCCAACCATTTTAAATTTTGAAGTTTTTTTCTGTAAGCTTGAAAGCATCCCTGTCTAGCCTACCGCCCTCCATTAAATTTGAGCTGTCAATTACCATTTTTCTGATGAGTTTTCTGGTTTTTGACTTGCACTTTTCTAGATGAATAGATACGCTAAGAACCAGTCATCCTGAGGTTGTATATGAGCATTTGCATTCTTTTGACAACGTAGTTTTTATGTGTCGTTTCTATATAGTAATTGCCATGGAACATGCTTCAATATGCTTCTCCAGAGTACAATTGATATTACTTCCGTTCTCACCGGCTATAACGTGATGTTTGCGTTGAACATTTCCAATTCCTTTTAAGTATTCCGTTTGTTAGATTATTGCAGCTTCAAACCCATTGTTCCCTACTTAGTTTTCTTCTGTTTGATTCGTCCTTGAATTGGCATTTTACCATTCGTTAAAAGCAACAGCCATTCAAAGTGATTTTCATACATAAATTCAAATGCCAAGCCAAAAAAACCACAACAAAAAGACATCTAAAATCTAAAAAACCACAAATCATAAGCGTGTCAATGATGTCATCTAGATGAAGGGTTTTCAAATGGAGTGGGCTTTTGTTAATGGGAGGACGGTGGAAGGAGGAGTAGCTACAAAGTCTCTTTCAGTGGGAGTCAACATTAATTTGATAGTGGGATATTTCATAATTAACGGTGCTTCTATGTCCCTCCATGCTCACTTCAAACTCGAAAGATGTTATGAATATGACCAACATTATCACCGAAAGTACTGATTCTTTCTTTTTTTTTTTTAAGTATGGGAGAAGAGAAATCCGAATCTAAATTTATTATCAGACCACGTGCTCGTAAAAAGATTGATTAGCTTCCCGAGCCATAATTTTTAGATACTGTGTTGTTACCAATATATAAATAAAAAATATCAAACCCATAAATTCTTCTACTCTCTCATTAAAATCCCTCAAAGCAAACATAGCCAACAATTTATTGCAGCAGTCACTAATTTCCTGACGGTCACATTAATTAAGGATCCCTCTCTTATTATGCAAGTCCTACAATAAATCTCATGTACTAAAAAGGACCAAAGACAATGTCAAATGTCAACTTATGTTTTGTAAGAATCCTATTTTTGGTAAATCAAAATAGGATAACCCAACTTTTGTAAAAGAGAAATGATGAGGTTTTTGCATACATATCTGACAACTTCCTTTCATGTGAAAAATAAGTTTCCACTAGGCAGACATAAATTTTGAAAATGCCCATATTCTTCAGTGCAAGGACCCTTCAACTACTTGATTAGATCCTGTCCTTGTGCACTCGATGCAAAAATTAAATCTCTGCCACACATTATTGATGGTCAATAAATATGTAAACTAGTACCAAATGTTCAACAAAACATCTATGGTAAAAAACAACTTCTACATCAAACAGGCCACAGAAGCAAAGATTATCATTAACCAATAATTCTAACATCGGTTAAGGTAGTTGTCTGGGTGGAACCAACCTGTTGGATATTATTATCATAATTAATAGAAAGAGAAGTGAAAATAATCGATACCAACTGCGATGTGAATGTACAAAAGAAAAGTCAACTTGATGTATGATTCACAATCAAAACCAATAAAAATCATTCATCCACAGCACACTAGTTAAACTTAACCTTGATAATTCTACCGTCAGAGGATATTTCTCAAATTCTCATTTATATGCATCATGAACCTGTTCTAAAAACAGCAATATTAAGTTATCAGCCACACTTGTTGCTGGTTTTAAACTCTAAATTAAGATTACTTTATGGGCAAGAAATGATATATGCAAAGAATACATCAATGCTTCAAGTAAGTTGCTCGAGATGAAATATTTAACCACAATACAATGACTCCATTCTACTGAGTTAAAGCTCCTTGACATACTTGAAATGATGTTCTAATGCAAACAGGAACAGAAATAGACACCATTGAAAAGAATGGATGTGCACATAGATTTCATTGCCAACCACAGGAATAATTGAGAGGATAAAGTCAACAAGGAACATTATCTCGAACTATGGACATCATTTTAAGATCCAAATTTCAAAACATGCAAAACACAAAACGTTTAAGCTTCATAGTAATATTAATCTCATAGATATATATACTAAATATCTAGTCTTTGTGACACATTTTTACAAATGTAGCCATTGTACAGCTTCCATATATGTTCATTTCCCGTTCTCAATGTTCTCACTCTTTAGTCCCTTTCAGAAAAACTTCATTGGTTTTGTCAGTTAGACCAGGAAGGTGAATCATTTTCACTAATAAAGAAATCAGTACTGTATTATACTTCACCTGTAAGCTCCCACACTAGAAAACTAAAGAAAGGCAACTAGACAATAGGTCCGAAAGGGCACAACTGAAAACAAATATGAAGACAGAGCCACTAGATTGTCTATCCTGACAAACGATCATAAATCTATATAATGCCAGATATATTAAACTTGGGGAAGCACATGCAAACCTTTCTAATTTCTATAGTGGAAAGAGAACATTCTGGTACCAGAAGAAATATGGTGGAAAAATATGATAGATAAGTCGTAAAACTGCCACCAGAAAACTCATAAAAAAGAAATAACCATTTGAAAATTGAGGATATTCAAAACAGAGTAGAACCTGTGACCAATCCATTTTCAAATGTTGACATTAGAATCACTCTATTAGTGCATCTAATTTGGGAAAGATAGTCCATATAACAATATGGTACGGTCTCATGTTTGCTTCCTCTTGATACTCCAGGTCAAGATGTTATACTTCCAGTAAATCACAACTAATATTGCACGTATAGATCTAGACTTCCATAATTCAGGGAACTCGTGCCTATACGCACTTCATCACAATCTCCAGACCATGTGCAAAGGTAACATCTTGAGATTTGCAAACATTGATGTACACTCAGATTGCAATATATAATAAAGTGATTTTGCGAGATCAGAGCTTTAGAGATCAATGCCCATAAGCTTTAGCAGAATGAGAAACTCGATTTCTTTGACTAATAATCAGTCACTCTACACTAAACATCTTCCTAGGAAGTCTAATTCATATTTGCTAAGATGCGCTCACCATAGGCTAGTATTGTTGCAAGTTCTTGTTCTAGAGGTTCTAATCTTGTGAATAACCAGATCTTGAAAGCTTGGGAAGGTAACAGTGCAACAAACTGATTTTGACCCTCAGTCTTACATCACTGAGACAAAGACGGTGAAAGATTTGAGGTTTGTAAAGACTGAAGAGGGAAGAAGAAAAGCTAATCATAACTGTGAAATATCAAAACCATGAGAAAATTAACCAATTCTCAATCCTACCAAAGGTTGAAAAATAAGACTACAATTCAATCCTAGTAGTAATTAGAACTCATAACTATTTCAAAAATTATAGAAAGAACAATATGATGTTAGTACTGTCAGAATATATATGTGTTTTGTTGTAGCAGATGAAAAATGATTCAAGGGCATTGCCATAAAAACAGTGGTAATAAGAAGAATCCTCCTTGTTGACTGTTCGTATTTACAATTTTAAATCCAGCATAGTAACAAAAATTACGTACATTTTAAATATTATGGGAATAACCATTATTTTGAATGAACAAAAGAACATAACACGATTAGGAGTGAAATTAACATACGACCTAACAACAAAATGAGGAGACAAAAATCAAGACATAAAGAGAGACATAGATAGAGCTTGAGAAGCTGCGTAGGAAAAGAAAAGGCAAAACATTTTTGAAGGAATATAAGAGGATAACTAGAAAGAACATTTACCAGAGCAAGATAGCTTCTTTGCAGAATATATACATCTACCAGATAATTAAGAAGCTTTTTAGATCCGAGAAGGAAATTGGACAACAATATGGCCATTTTAATCTCACAAACAAACTGATAACCATTTCATCCAGACCAAGATAAGAACAAAATAATTAAAGATGCCTTACACCATAATCAACCACACCTCTCTGAATTAGATAAGAAGTTAAGCCCAAAACCAAACTATTTGGCGGTCAACAATTCCACCTGCACATTCCATACCAAAAGGAGCCATTACAACACTTAAAACCTGAATAATTTCATACCAAAAAACAAAAAACAAGAACTATAGAAAGAACCAAAAGCACCTGTATATGGAGACTTGGGTGATGGAAGGGAGAGAAAGAGGCAAGACCAAATCCAGTCCCTATTGAATTCTCTTATGTATCTCTCTCTCTCTCTCTCTCTCATAATTTTTTTTAACCAATTATACAAACAAAAACCATTACAAAAATCACTCAATTTCTCTCAACATCAAGAATGCCTACTCTAAACTAGTAATATCACTGTCCTGACCCTTGAGAATCATCCTTAGCAGGATTTTGCTGCTGGTGCTGGTGCTGGTGCTGGTGAACTCTAGCCTGCCCCATCTGCTGATAAATCTGACTCAAAGCTTGTGGGTTCAAAACCCCAATATGGCCGTCCTGTGATAAACCAAGCTCTAACCCAGGTATCTGTTGGTTACTCCCACCTAAAATTGAGGTAAAACTCATAGGACCCATATTATTTCCAGGCAAGTCAAAACCAGGAAACCCAATTTTTTGCAAATAACTAGTAGAACTTTCACTCCCCAAATTTGTTGTTGCTGGACCAGTGGTAGATGATGACTGGAACCCAAACGCACCTACTGGGGGCCATAATCCTGTGGTTGCCACATGATGGGGTCTCCCTAAATTGCCACCTACCATCGCCCAACTGGTCCTACTACAGCTGGACCCACCTAATTCATCAATCTTTTGGTGCAACCCAGCTGATAGAGAGGTCCCTGGCTGTGAAACTGATCCACCAGCAGCTGCCAAAGCTGATGCAGGTATTGTTCCTGTTCCAGTCGCTGCAATTATAGATGGTTCTGCCTGTTGTAATAGCCACTGAATTGTCTCTCCATCAGATTTATGACCCAATTCCCTGGTCAATTGAAAGATTCTTGCTGCACAAAGAGCTGGCATCCTTATCCTCCTTCCTCTTCCTTCTACCTTTGTGTGTCTATCCTTGTTCGAACTTCTTTTCGGTCCCAATTGCTTTTTTTGCTCTTCTTTATCTGCAATTACAATCTGGAAATCTTTAATTTCTGCTGGTTTGTTCTCTCCCATGCTTCCCTGCTGATTTTGGTTCTGATTTTGTTGCTGTTGTTGTAGGGTTTGAGGAGGAGGGTGGGTCAAGAAGTTAGGTAATTCATGTTGGTTTTTTGTGTTTGAGCCCTTGGGATCCATGAACAGGAAGATATGGGCAAAATAATAAGCTAAAAAAAAAAAAAAGCAAAAAAAAAAAAAAAAGGCCCTCTTTGATTGAAGAAGGTGACCTGAAAAGTCCTAAACTTTCTTTAGTTTTCACTGTTTTTGGCAAGAAAGAGACTCAGATGGCAAACAAAACCAATTATAATATTAAAATCCCAATGCACTCCCAATTGTCAAAAAAAAAAAAAAAAAAAACTAAAAATTTAATCTTTCCCCTCTCTACTTCTAGAGAGGTTCACCTATTTTTCACCCCCTCTCTCTCTCTCCAAGATTATATCTGTCTGTACTTGTACCTTTGATTACCGCTTTTTCTCTGGAGTGGGGTTGTTTAGAGTTTGACTATAAAGTTTTCAGATTGAATTGCCAATTTCACCATTTCAGACAAGCACTTGAAAGGAATTATTTATTATTATTATTATTATTATTATTATTAACACCATGGATAAATAGATCACTGATGGATAGATTCTACATTTCCACTCTTACCATGTGTTATGTTCATTATTATTTCTTTCCCTCTCTCTTGCATGCCATTATTGCAACAGCAATATATGATGCCATCTCTTCCAAGGAACTCAACTGCTCATGTGGCGACCTGTGGTTTTGACACCTGGATGCCCTTCGAGTAGGTAGTGGGGTTGCTTCTAATCCACTCTTGGCCCATATTTAATACTATTATTATTACTATTTAGTTAAAGGAATATAATTAAAGTAAGGGAAAAAAAAAACCGAATGGGGTCACCAAAAACTTAAAAAAATGAATAAATAAATGATAAGAAATAGTAATTTGAGGTGGGTCCAATCCATTTTGAAAAGGGTTGTGACAATACTTTGGGTAATCTTAGAAAATATACCACTGTCAACAAGTTCAATTTAGCAAATATAGCATAGCATAGCATGCATATATAGGATTTAGATTCTCTAGGAAATGACATTCTTTACTTCAAATTATATTACAAAAACATTTCTAAAAGTTATCCTTATCATGCCATGATTAATGTGTGCTTTTTTGAGTTTGAATTAGAGCTTTAAGTTCAATTTTGATTTTTTTATGAGCTTTGATGAATCAAAACTTGCAGGTGAACAAGTATGATCTTTGACTGCATGCATACTTTTACATAACACATGTAAATGCAAATCAAATATATATATATATATATATATATATATATATACATACTGGAAATAGTGCAAAAGAAAATGTACACTTGTCGAAGCAATTAATCTCAACTTGTATGAGTGGTGGATGGCTGTCATTAACATACATATATATAAAGAAAAGGACAGCAATTCCCTTGAATTTCTCCTATGACAAAGATGCCCAATTTTCAATCCTACCTTGAAAGTGATTTCTTATGTCTTAATCTCTATTATTAATAATATATATATATATATATATATATAAAAGAATGTAATAATAATTTATATAAACCTAACAAGAAAGAAGAAAGTGAATTATTGAGGTGCCTACATGTGTACCTCTGATTTCTACCACCAATAATTTTACTCCTTTCCAAACGAACATATAACACTGATATGTTCTAATTATGAAAAGATCAAATGGTGGCGTTAAAAGTAGAACCTGTAAATAATTAGTGAAAACTCCAAAACATAATTTAATTTATGAAAACTATATTTTATTTTTCAAACGCTGTGTGAACGGTATGATTAATGTTTCTTTACCTTTTTACTGTTAGAAAACTATATCTGAGGATTAGAGCCCCCATTTTCTTTATCAAAACAGTATTTAGACAGCGTTTCAACAATAATACTTATATATATATATATATATATATATATATATATATATATATATTTGGAAATAACCTAATTTAAATGCGTATAAGTTGAATTTCAACAACCCTAATAATTGAGCGGAGGGCATTAAGTCATACTTTCGATGAAATCACTTAATTGCCTCCCATCTCATACTATATATACATATTTCTTTCTTTTAAACATTTGATTATTATTATTATTAATTTTAATGATTGCCTCTAACTTGATTAACAAGTAACTTAAGCGTTTTGGCATGAATCCCAAAAAAAAAAAAAAAAAAAAAAAGAATGGAAAATGACTTTGATCTTTATATTTCTCTGATTTTTGTTGTATAAGTTAAAAAGTTTGGTTTGATGTGGAGAAGACCAAAATGATGATAATAATGATGAGTGGGTATGTGTGTGTTAGAGATTGTTTTAGGAGTCATTTGTGCTTCCCATAGTGGAGACAAGGGAGGTCCCTCTTTCAAACCTTCAATGGCAAATATAACTCTTTTCTTCCATTTTCTTTCCCTCTCTCTCTCTCTCTCTCTCTTCAATTCAACACTTATTTCCCCATTACAGATAAGCTTGGATCTACCTTTGTCTTTATCATTTCATCCTCCCTCTTATCTTTTCTTTTCTAAAGTTAATTATATTTTGCCCATATCACTACATCTAAATAAAATATTATGAAATAAAATTCAGAGATTCAATCCATACATAAATAAACTTTAGACAATGAAAGTTATTTTGAGTTCTCATAATTAATTGCTTCCATTGAATAAAGATGTAAAGATTCAGTTGGCTGATTGATAGATATTTTGTTCTTTTATAATTTCATGTCGACGATGATCAGTTACAGTTCCTGTGGCGATAAGAGATTTTGGGACGAGGACAAACAAAATAAAATGCCACCTGTTATTTTGTTTTCTATATATTTAATATTTTTAATTTAGTTTTTTTTTTTTCACTTTTTTCTATCTATTCTATATTACAGATTCTCTACACTTTGAGGGGCTGTTCTTGGTGCGGCCATGCAAGATTCTGTTTATTACAACCACCGGTAGCATCAACTGTTGAAGCATTTTCAGTTGCCGCTGGCTGGTATTATTTTGTTTTGATAGTTTATTTTGTGTCAAGGCTTGAATAAATAACAGATTGGCTTTAACATAAACCAATGCCTAAGAGATTCATCTCTATTTCTTCCATTGATTAATATTGTTGAGAGCTAGCTGGGTGAGGAAGTCAGAGCTGATTCATCAGAATTGGCAGATGGGATAGTTTTGATTAGATGGGTAGGACCAGACATCATTGGATAAGATGAGACAAGAAGCCACCGGACAAATTTAGTTGAAGGGATTCACAAAAAGTCACGAACTCATAATTCGTTGCCCTGAAAAAGACAATAGGTAGACGAAATTGGTGAACTTGGCTAAGCTACATGCTGTTCCACGTTCACATGCCCAACATAAAAATTCACCTTTGTACATTTTTTTTTTTAAAGAAAAATTTTATAACTATTTAAGACTTCAGTTTATTAAAAATTATATCTATTAAATATTTAATTTATAATTGAACCATGATCCCATAATACTAAGGTTTATTATTTAGAATTATTAATAAATATTATAATATTTTATCCTCCAAATATCTAAAAAATCTTTCCTAAATCTACATTTACAAAGATTATCAAATAATGGAAATGATTGTCTCTTAAATCTATATAAAGAGGCATATAAAACTACTTAAACGACACTCTTCTGATTGCTAAAAAATAATCTCAAAACACTTTTTATTATAAAATAATCTCAGTAGTCACATCAAATGGTGGGATCAACGCGTAAAACACGTTTTGATCTTTTATACTGCAAATCGCTTCACAAACAATTATTCAGCCATGAAAATTCAATTAATCACTGACAACGTAGTGTTAAGATTGTTGCATCGGAGAAAGGTTTATTTACTTCTCCGAATATTATGAAGTCCTTCGAAAAGCAGGTAGGAGTGGCTGATGCAACAGCCAAAATATAAACTTTGATAAGATAGGAACGCGTTGGACCTAATGATGAATCGGTCACTGATTCGCAGGCTGCCATTCAATGTATTGTCGTAGAGTTGCCATATCTCAATCTAAAGACATGCAGAGCAAGCACCATTGACCCACAATAATAATAATTATCTGTGGATTTAAGTCCTCTTTTTATCTATACTAATTATCTATATTACATGTCAATGTAAAGATTTGGAGAATAATTAAATTTTTTATATCGTTTTTGACAAAATTTAGAATATCTTAAAATACTTTTAGTCATAGTTAATTTAAAAATTTTATTTTATATCATGTGTTTGAATGAGTGGTTCAACACTCACTTTTTCGCTTTTTGAGCCTGAAATACATGCGGTTTTAACTAAAAAAGAATTATTTTATTATTTAATTGGATATAATTTTTAAATAAATAAATATATATATAATAAAAAGGAAATAATGGATACAATGTTTCTTTCTTTTATGTAATCTTTTTTTATATTATTTAGTTAACTTATTTATTTATTTTAAATTTGCGACTTGGAACAATAGATAAGTAAAATACTCAAATAAACTTTAACTGATCAATATTGGATCATACCATGATTTACTTCATAAGTTTCATTTATTGACTTGGCTTTTTTTCACATCAAAATCAAATTTAATTAAATTATAGCATCTTCAGAGTTATTTTTGAAATTCAAATAGGTAATTTTTTTAATATAAGCTATTTTTTTTGTTATATTTTGAGTTTTTAAAAGAGTTTTATTTTTAATAAAAATTTATTATTTATTATTATTTTTTGTTATTTAATTAATTTGTAATCATTATTATTTTAATTTAATAAGAGATTTATATTTCCTTTACAATAAATAGATGACCTTCTAATTAAAAATTGTCATTTTCTTGATTTTTTTCTTTTATATCCTAAATATGTATTTGACTTTAAAGAAAATAATATTTATGAAATTGAAAAAAAAAAATAAAACTATATATTTTTGTTTTGGGCCATTATGGGTTTCAAAAATTTATGTATATATTCATATATTCCTTTTTTCTAATGTATTAGATAAGTAATATTATCACTATAGTCAAAATGATTACCATTATTAATTCAGATCATCTTTTCATTTCTTCTCTTTTGCCTATTAGTAAAAAATATTATTATTATTTTTCATTATAATTGTATATAGATATTGATTTGAGATTAAGGACAAGAGTTAAAGATTAAGTGATAACTTGATTTTTTGTTTGAGCACTTATCAAAGTTTTAAGAATTTGTATTTATAAATTAGGGATTGAAAGTTTAGGTATAAAGATTGGATTAAATTTTATTTCCAGACCACTTCGTTATATACAAATAGAATCAAGTATATAAGAAATAACATTACAAATAGCTTACACGTCAAAATTTAATATAAATTTAACCAATTGTATTTATTTTAATTTAAGCAAAAATTTATGCTTTAATATTATATAAATAAAATATTAAAAAAATATAAAAAAAATAAAAATATAACGTGTATTATCAATATACAATGCACGTCATAAAAAAGACTAATCATGCTAAAAGTACAAATTCATTAGTTTGAGTTAAATGGAGGTCACTCACCAGGCTTTAGGCTACTCAACTTTTATTCGGACTTAAACAGTTTTTGAAATTCGGATTTAAGCATTACCAGCTCAAAAATTTAAATGGATTTAAGAAGTCCATCCCGATTTTAAGCAACTCAAATACTTTAACAGACTTAAGCAGTCTTTAAAGTTCGAACTTAAGCAATACATTTATTCGAGATTAAGTAACTCACCCATTTGAATTTGAGCAGTCCACCTCTTCAAGCTTAAGCAAGTCACTCATTCAGACTTTAACAGTCCACTTATTCGAGCTTAAACAGCTCAGTCATTCGAACTCATTTGGACTTAAGCAATTCATCTACTTGAGCATAAGCAGCTCAATCATTCGAACTTAAGCAGTACATCCATTCGAGCTTGAGCGGCTCACCTACAACATTTAACCAAATTATAACATATGTTCGACATAAATGATCAATATTTTTTGAGAACTCTCAGTAATAGTATCAGTATTTATTATTTAGAATTATGAACAAATATTATAATATCTTTGTAAAACCCTTTAAATACCTAAAAAATCTCTCATAAATCTAAATCTACAATGGTTATCAAATAATGGGATAATGGAGACTATCGAATTCACTCTAAAATGATTGCCTATTAAGCCTATATAAAGAGACGTATAAGACTATTTAAATAACTCTATTCTAATTACTGAAAAATGATCTCAAAACACTCCATAAAATAATCCAATGATTCTATCAATGGTTAATAAAGAATAAAAGTTTTATCTTCTTACCAAATATGCTAATTTTATTAGGTTTAGTTCTATTTATATTATAATAAAAATTAATAGTATTATTTTTATAATACTGCTTTTAAATTAATTATCAAATTTAAAAAATGAGTTAGATTCAGATTTAAACAAATCTAAGTTAAAATACAGATTATTTTCAAACTAACGTTCATATATTTTTTGAAATTCTTATACATCTCAGGGAAATGTCAACATGAGTTGTCATCCTTCCATTACAGGATTTGATATACGTTGATATCATTATAACAAATTTCCATTTTTAATAAAATTCTAAAACGAAAAGTCTACCATATCACTCATAATAAATAAATGGAATAACATAGATCAAAGCTACTATATTTGTTGAAACTAGGATAGATGTAAGAGGGGAGTCGGATATAGTTTATTAAATAACTTTAAATTTAATATTTTTTTATTATTTTAAATTTAATTCTCAGTTAAATAGTTATTTTTACTAGACACTTTCGCTTCACTTTTAATTTGTGCTTAAATAATTATCAATTAATAATTATTAAAATAGCTAAAAATTATTAGAACAGCCGAAGAGGCCCTAAGCAACGACCATTATCAATTAGTGGTGCAATTCATATAATGAAAACTATTATTTACAAATATTCCAAGTTAAAGGGAAAATAATGTTAAAATGAAACAACTTTTGAAATTTTTTTTGATAATCAGCAAATAGATATAGAATGGAATGATAAAGACATTATGTTAAACAAAATTTTGTCTTTTTTGCACTGCAACTTAGATCGCAACATAGAATATGATCCTTACAACTGTAAAAGTTTGGAGTGAAATCTTCATAAAAGTTACTAATTCACAAAAAGCTTCAATATACTAAAAAAAAAAAAAAATCAAAATCAATCTTCTGTCTCTGTCTACATATATTTTTATTTATGATAAATTGGTGGAGTCACTGTAGAGATTAGAAGGTATGAGAAGACAATGGTGAAGAAACCAAAAAAGGGGGTAAAGGTCTCCACTCACCACATTAAATAGCAGAGCAGAGCCACACCCACCAATTGCTTAGCTCCAATAAAGCCAGAATCTATAACTGAATGCCTCTTTTCTGATAAGATATGGACCTCACCATTATTATCCTTATGTCACATCTATGGCTATGACATATCCCTTTCTATATATAAATTTCAATTTTTTTTTTTAAAAAAAAAGAAATTTCTTTTCACTTCCTTACATTTTTTTATCTAAGAGTGAGAGATATTAAATTTTAATTTTAATTTAAAATAAATTAAATGAAAAGAAATTAGCAATTTAATTTTATCAAAGAAAAGGAAAAAACTTTCATAACTAATAAAATCTGATAATGATTGGGCATATATATATATAATGCAATAATTATATGTAAACAGAAATTGTTGCAAATTTTTTATTAATAAATTTCATATTGGACTCATTGAATGGCAGAAGCTATGCCTAAAAGGAAAAAATCTTAGTGGAATGCGTTTTGGTGTTGGAGTTTGAGGGAATTAATATATATTTCGTTTTCCAATAGAGAATCTAATTTGGTAGCTTGAAATTTTTGAAGTTTCAGTTACTTGAAGACACAGATGTGTAGTCCTTTTCTTCTTTCTTCTTGCCATATTGTTCTTCCGCATTGAAAGGTAAAAAAAGCCCTAATTTATGCATTTTCATCCCTAAATTGATTTCTCTTTGTCCATTTACTTCTATAAGCGAACTGTTCAAATTTTAAGAATTATTAGAATAGAAAAAGTAAGTTTAATAATGTTTCAAGATGAAGCATTCAAGCAAGCAACCTACATGTTCAAAAGTGCTCAGAAAAAGCAGTTAGTGCTTAGTGTTGTCTCAATTCTGTTAGACGTGTCTGAATCATTTAAAGCAAGTGGTTCAATCGCTTTCAAGAATCGGTTATTAAGCAAAACTATGTTATGGTACTTTGGATTTGCATATTATGAAGAGAGAAACAGAGACCAAATGCCCCCACAAAATGGGCACAAACTAACATTCGCTATTCAGTCAGAAAGGTTCTGACAGGTCCTCCATGAAAAATTAAGCTGCATATTTGGACATCCATTAAAAAAAGCCAGCATACACCAATTATCCGTACTTGCATAAAAGTCTTTTCACCGGCTTAATTTTTAAAATGACATATGGACTTTCTAAACTCCTTTATCTTATAATTTATGAATATTTAGCCATATAAAAAATTAAAACATTATATACATTTGACAAATTAACGAACTAAGTCTACTAAAATTATCTTATGAAACAAATTTTATATGATCCACCATATATGAAGTAATAGCTAAATATGTCTATTGCTTCTGTACTTACACAAAAAGCCTTTTAACAACTTCCATTTTTCAAAATAACTTTTTAGTCCTCTAAATTCATTTTTTTTGTTGTAATATATGCATTGCCTCAGTAATTGTCTTTTTTTCCACGTCAGTAATTGTCTTTTTTTCCACGTCACTGCGCGTGTTTTGCACTCAAACAATTTATTTCTTATCAAGCATGCATAAATTACCCCAAAAAAAAAAGTCTAAAAAGCCAAAATATCATTTTACAAATTGAAATGGCCAAAAAAAGTTTTGTACAATTACAAAGGACAATTAATGTATTCAGCCATTAAAAAATTATAAAACTTAAAAAAAAAAATCAATTTAGTCCTTAAACTTAAACCATTAAAAAATTATAAAACCTCATAAAAAAAACCAATTTAATCCTTAAAATTATTTAGAAAGATTAAAAAAATTCGGCCATTAAAACATAGCAAAACAATTCAGAAACTCGTACTACATCCATTAAGATATTGTAAAACCTTATACTATTTACATTCCTTTTTCTTATATTTCTTTTATCAGTTCATCAAATCCGTGGATGACATACCTGAATAATCAACCAACATATATACAGAAAATGAAAACATATTTTACAATACGGCTAGAGCTAGCAGTTACCTTGCTGACGAAGGTCCAAAATACATGCAAATGGGAGGATTGATCCTGAAAATAGACAGTATTGCTGATGGTATCGTCCAGATCCCGTCCCCGCAAATTAAACCCGACGCAACTGCCCCTGCGTAATCTTCTGCGTCCTTTCTATTTATTCTCTCCCAAATGTACAATATCACTGTGCCAATAAACATATCAACTGCAAAATAAGCTCCAATATAAAATGGGATCGCTATGGCCATTGGAATAGGAACAAATTGTGAGATCTTCTTAGGAGTCACATCCCTTAGAAGATTTATGACCAAAGCGGCTATAAAAAACCCACAACACATGGCCAGGCAATGTTTGGGCAGCTCAGAGAACCCCTGGACACCCAATATGGCCATCTCCCGGAATATCACAGCGTATGGAGCTTTGTATGGACCGTCAGGTGCTCCGATATCAAAGGCAGTCCAGAACAGCCAAAATGTCAATGGGGCTATAACACAACCCATGGCCGTGCCTATCAACTGGCTCACAAACATAGACTTGGCAGATGATAGTGTGAGGTAGCCAGTCTTGAAATCCTGCATCAGATCAGCTGCAGTGGAGACAATTGACATCATCACCCCACAAGCTGCCAATCCAGCTACAACCCCGCCATTATTTCCAACTGCGGAAGCAAAGATGAAAAGACCAATCTTTCCATAAGTTGATGCCAAGCTCCAGTCTGTTAGCCCGGTTCCATAGGAGTTGCAAAAGGCAAGGGCAGGAGCAATAATGTATGAACTGAGAACCAAATACCACTTGAGGGGTGGAAAAATGATCGGTATTGTTGCTGTTGATATTGCAGCCAGTCCCACATACCCAGAAACTGCAAACCAAGAAGGTATCCTGTCTTTCATAAATATTTCATCTCGTTTTCTCTCTTCCAATTGCAATTTGGAAGGCTCACCATCTGCTGAGGGACCATAAGGAACTATTAATCTAAAGAAAAAGCAGTGCCGCTCCATTGAAGCAAGAAGAGGAATAATTGCATAAGTCTCCAGGAATTCGCATTAGGTTTATGTTCAACAGGTATTTAGCAAACATGTTGATGCTTATTAATAGAAAGAATCAGTTGAATTGACAACCTCCCAACATAAAGTGAAAGTCAGTTTCTTGATATTAACAACCACCTAATTTGTTCCAATAGACAATCCCTTATTTGAAGGCATGAAGTACAATCATAGTTACTTCTAGTTGTTTGAACATTCAAACTAACAACCTCCAAATTGCCTGTGTTATAAAACAAGATTGACATTTCAAATTAAGCATGATACTTGAAGAATGTTGTGATGATACAAAGTTTCACTTAATTATCCATTTTCCCAAAAGTTTCACTTAATTATGCGTTTTTCCAAAAGTTTCAAATACCTTTGGATTACCGTTAATGCTAAAGATAATTGTAGAACTGCAATTGATTGGCTAATGCTAAATTAACAGTTTCAAATATGCATAAGATATATAACTGCCTAATTACGCATAAAGTATATGCGTCCATTTTTCCAACAGCTCTGAATAGCAGTTGAAAAATATGTATAAGATATATAACTGCCTAAGAGATGTGAAACAAGTGCAGAAAACAAGATCATGCTGTCAATTCATACAAATAAAAAACAGATCTCACCTTGCACCTCCCTGACAGTAGGAAGGTGAACCTCTTTGGTGCTTTTATTGCACATTTCCCTAATAGTTATGGCAATTATCTTGATTAAATTATAAAGGCCATCCCCAAGTACAAGGGAAATGGATATAAAGACCTGCAAACAATCAACGGTAGAGGGAAAAATTTCAGAACACAAATAATGAAGGATAATTTCACCAAGGTGTAAACACGCATTGCAACAGTAGCTAAAATGCACTAGAATAAACTATTTTATTCTGATGCCAACAAAGAACCACATTTCGAGAATGGGGAGGATAAGGACAATAATGGATGAGATTTGGAAATATAACATTTTAAGAAGTTTGCCAATTTTGAAGGGTGAAACCAAAATTCCATAAACTTTGGTGGGTTTATATGCAGCTCGGGCTGCTCCAGCACTGTTAATATTTTTTATAATATAGTGTATTCTGTGTCTGCACATCCATTCAGAACTGCAGACCAATTAAAGTAACTGTATGCTGGGGAGACATATATGAACCATGAGGAATCAAAATCTACAGTTAGATATTGCCATAAAATACTGACATTGCACCATACCTTGTATCCATAGAGACCCTTAAAATCATTACTACCCAGGTCAGCTGGATACCAGTCCCCAGCATGTTCGGAAATGAATGGCCACAGGAAACCCCATGAGATGATAGCACCGAGAAGAACTGAGACGTTGACTATATGAGGGCAAATAAGACCACATCCAACATATGTTGGGCTGAAATCAAAATAAAACCTGCAAAAGAGTGGAAATCGTATAAACTAATAAGTTCATGAGTATCACCATTACAATCCAGAATGCTACATATGCCTTCTTACAGAGATCCTCAAAGAAACAAATCAGGCAAAAAAAACAAACTTAAAACTGTATGATAAACCTATGGTCAAGTAGTCACAAATGTGAACTAACGAAGTCTCATTCATTCCAAAATTATGTTTCTCTATTACCATGAAAAAAGCATGAATCAAACAGCAGCTTAGAAACAGAATTCTCAGTTCCCTGATTTAGAAACTAAACAGTTAGAAGCTTACGTGTTTTTGAATAATGTCAGACCAAAACTAGGAAAATTATCAAATCCACATGAATCTCCGATACCGCTGAAGAACCACTTAAAGCAGCTCCAAGCTAAACTAATGCTTAAGTACTTTCCGAGACAAGTGACTTGTTTCCTGTAAAAAGTTGACAAAAAGATAATAATTAGGAAAAAAAAAAAATCTTCCCTCGTGTCAATTTGAGAGGCCCAAATTGTTCTGACCGCCAATCTAAACAACGGATTGCAGTAAATAACAAAGTTTCACTTTGTGGCAGCCTGTGGACTGTGTCAACATTCCTCGCTTACATATATTCCTCCCAGTAACATTCTCCAGTAATTTAAAAAAATACGACGAACTATATAATAAGGATGAAATGGTGAATACAGTCGGTACAGTACTCACCCTGCAAGCTCAGCTCCAGTGTTTGTGTGGAAGCTATTTATCAACATTGCTGTGGCTGTTCCACTAGGATATGTAAGCTTATAATCCATGACCATAACCTATCATTTCATTTCACATTTACAACAATAAAGAATATTAGCATGTGTACTACAAAGGAAAATACTTAAAAACCATAAATCTACTTGCACAAAAAATTACCTTGCGAAGAGGAACAAGACTAAAAAGCCCAAAAAAACTGACAACGAACAAAAACCCTATCATCCACGCTAATCCAGGGTTCTTAACATCCTGTGCCCTGTTACCAGGGTAATCAGCTCCAATCAATTTATAAGTTTTCTCATCCATTGCAAGCAAATAAGACCCAAATCCTCCTGTCATTGATAATTCCAAGAAAATCACAACAAAAAATCTTCACAAGCTTTACTAATAAAACAAACAACGCCGGAAATTTACCGCTAAAGGCGAGGCCATAGCAAGCGACGACGCAGGTCTGGATAACAGTATTCTCCTGTTTGGTGAACGGAGCAACATTAAGCCCCAACCTGGATAACAAACCAACCCAGGACTGGATGAAGAAGAAGCCGAGCAAACCAGCAGCGACGTTCAACGATGGGATGATACCAACGGTGAGATTGAGCTTGTGAGTTATGATGCAGAAGAGAGTGCCCAACAAGGCGCTGACTAATAGCCCTCTGATCGTAATCTGATCCTTCCATTCTGGGACCCTCTCAGAATCGGGGGCCTCAATTTTCTTGGACTCGAGATGCAATAACGGCTCCGATATCTCCGTCCCCATCGTGCAAGAATTCCGGGTCAGACAAAGATACCTGAGGAAGATAAAAGGGGATTTGGATCTGTGATTCCGGTTTCGGATTGGAAGGGTAATTAAGACATAAGGGAAGAGTTGAAAGTTGGTTGGAAAAGCCAGCGAAAAGGAATTGGTTGCTTTGTTGGTTCAATAATAATATGCCACGTGGTTTTTGTTAGTGGGCCGGGTTTAGCGGTAACTGTTGTGGGACATGAACGGAGAGTTTGTTACTTTGTTCGGTTGTCTGAAACTCTGAATCCTAGACGTGGGCGGCCATTAATGATGCGATGACAACGATCGTAACAACTTTGAGCAGAACTTATCTCTACAATTTTTTAACGAATAATTAAATTTAATTAATAATATCTTATACTTTTTTAATCACATTGTAACGATTTTAAATAATTTATTGTGAGAGCAATTCTAATGAAAATGTGAATTGTAATTTAGGTGGCTTATTAAATAGAAACTATCAATACTGTGTGTGGCTATAAATCTATTTGTGGACATTAAAGTTTAAAAAGAACTCTCTAATACATTCTAATTATAGTAAGATTTTATGAGAATGTGCATTATTTTTTAAAAAATTATATCTAATTAAAATAAAATCTACAATAACTGACTTTTTACGAAAATTAAAAAAGATCAGCAAATAAAGAAACAAAACAACTTGCTAAACCATTCTTTAGGATAAAATTTAAGTATTTATATTGCAGTCCGAACAGTCCGTGTAGGATTAAGATTCCGAATCTTGATTTAATTTCTATTTAGAGTTATATTTAATAAGAATAATTTTATATGTTAACAGTAGTCTCCCTTTAGTTATTTGGTCATTTATGTCCAAATTGATGTTTATTATTCTATTATTATTATTTATTTTATTTCTTCTTTTTTTTGGGTTAATTATTGCTTTTGCGGAATTCGAGGCTTCGATTTCTTACAAGAGACTGCTTCATTAAATGATGTGTCTCTTCATTTGCCTCGTCTGGCCTATATAAAGGCTAGTTTCAATTCATTTCTTACTTTTGTTACTTCTTACCTTCAAAGTGTCTCTCTTTAGATTTCCTCTTTTCTTTCTCTCTCTTAAAGTTGCAAATCTTAGTAAGTTACTCCTTGCTTTCTCCATATTTATTTTTGGTTTTTCTAATTCGAACCATGAGTTCATTTATTAGTGAGGAGGTGCAAATAATAACCGAGCTTCCTGGGGCAAGTCCACTGAACGTCTTTTGGATGAGTCTTTTAGTCATCCAGAGGGCGAGCCTTCTAATCGGCCTAAGGGCGAACCCTTTGAAAGTTCGGCGGGCGAGCCTCAGGAGGATGATGCAAATTCTGGCTAGGAGGAGGTTAGGGGGAGGAAAGAGAATATTAGGATAGCTGACATACCTTCAGACATAGATAAGGGTGAGCTACTTGACATCTACTATTCATACAATATTCCTTTCGAGTACAAATTGATTCGCCCTTCAGAGAACGTGCAGATTAATTCTCCTGTGGATAGCGACTTTATCATGTTATATGAGGAATACCTTCGTTTAGGGGTTCGCCTGCCTCTATCCGAACCTCTAACATCTTTCTTCAATGACTACCAGGTAACCATAAGCCAACTCCATCCAAATGGCTTAAGGTTTCTCTGTGCGGTCATAGCTTTAGCTAAGGAAGATGGGCATGACTTGAGTGCTGGTGCCCTTCGAGAGCTGTATAACCTTACCCTTCGGCCTTCTAAGGACCACTATTTTCTTCAGGCAAGGGCGAACTGCAATATATTCGCCAAGAAGTTAAAGATATCCTCTTTCAAGAATTGGAAATCCAAGTTCTTCTTAGTGAGATTCGATGGTGGGTTCGGTGTACTGAACAACTGGTCTGCAGCTCGCCAACATTCTTTACTTCCTTCCCCCACTACTCATGACTGCAACCTTGTTGATTCCATCAAGGCTAAGGGGCTCGGATCTGTTGATCTGAGGAAGGTGATAGCTGACAACTATCCCCTCCGATCACCCAGTGGGCCTATTCGGCCTAACCCTTCGATCATGTTATATGTTGTTCCTTAATAGCTCCTGTTTATGATTAAGCTAACTAACTTAGTTTAGTTTTCATTCTTATTCTGTGGGCATTGCACCAAAGAAGGCGTCTGGATCCAAAATCTCTAAGGTCGCTGAGGCCATGAGGTGGTGAGCTTCTTCTGATGCTCCTGCAGAAGCGCCTCCTTTCGCACCCATTCCTGATCGAACTCTAACAGAGCCTATAGCTGAGCTAGTGGTGAATCCTTTTGCTCTTGCTCCTTCTTCCAAGCCTTCAAGGAAGAGAGCAAGAGAATACATTCCTTGTGCTTCAGCTCGCCCCACTGTTCCTCCTTCGGGTCCTCTTCCAACTCAGAGACCTAAGGCTGCTGACCTCTGCTCGTACTTTATCAATAGGTATGGGTAACAGTGTACTGTTCAGGATGACGGTCCCAATCGGGAGCTACCTCGGGCCTACCTCTTTCCTATCGATAGGCTCTTCTTCGAGCACTATAATGATTGGGGGACTACTGACTTTATAAACTAGTGTCTTTTTCAAGCTATTAACGCCAATACTCTCTAGTATGATCGGCTGCAAAAGTTAAAGTCTGCTAATGTTAATCTAGAGGTGGAGAGTAATGAAATTGAGGCTATTTTGAAGGAAGCAGCTGCGTCCATGAAGGCCCAGGATGAGCAACATAAAGCCGAGCTTGCCTCTCGTGATTCGGACCTCGAGAAAGCAAGTGAGGAGAATTGGAGCCTGGTGAATGTGAACAAGGAGATGGAAAAGAAGATGGGAGAGTTAGAGGAGAAGTTGAAAGGATTGGAGTCTGAGATTGAGGAGGCAAAATGGAGGGAGGAATCTCAGGATGATGATTTGGCTCGAGCTTGCCTAAGCTTGCATACGAACATATTATCTGGGCTAAGGGCGAGGCAACCAGATACTGACTGGGGATGGGTGAATGATGTTTACCCTAATGATGCTGATGGAGATGAAGAGGAGAGGCAACTTTCGTCAGGGGCGAGCTCGCCCGCCTTATCCAACCGAGGCGATTAGTGTAGTTTTAGTGAGGGAGAATTTTGTAATGCTTTTCTTTCATAGTGTAGGATCTTCTTGTAAAAGTTTGTAATTTTTTGTAAGGACTTTAATTTAATGACAATATCCTTTGTTGCATCTTCTACTATTTGTGTGTTTCTAATTTTCCTTACCTTTTTTCTGAACATTTCCTCTGTTAATATGGTTGTTTATTTAACATCTGTGTTGTTTCAATACGCTTAGGCGAATAGGTTTGTCTTTTATGTGTTGATATTTTGCTAAGTAGCTAAGGGTTGAGCTTTTTGAGGTAACTGGTGAGCCATTCTTTCTTGGAGAATGTTTAAGGCATTCTTATCTCTTCTTTTTCTTTTGGCGAAATGTCTCATGGGCGGACATCTAGGCCGTGTAGGCCGTGGGGGAATAGTTAGGCCGCGTAGGCCATAGGAGAACACCTATGCCACTTAGGCTATGGGAGAACATCTAAGCCGCTTAAGCCTTGGGCCGCTCAGGCCATGGGAGAACATCTAGGCTGCGTAGGCCTTAGGCCGCTTAGGCCATAGGAGGACATCTAGGCGTAGGCCTTGGGCCGTTAAGCCATGGGAGAACATCTAGGCCTCGTAGGCCTTGGGCTGCTTAAGTCATGGGAGAACATCTAGGCCCCAAAGGCCTTGGGCAAACCTCTAGTTCGCGTAGGCCTTGGGCGAACATCTAGGCCACGTAGGCCTTGGGCCGCTTAGGCCATGTGAGAACATCTAGGCCGCTTGAGCCATGGGAGAACCTGAAACTTAGAGAAGTAGGAGGAACACACTTAGTGAATATCCTTCAAAAAAAACTTGATGAACCTTACCTCTTGTTGGATCTGAGGTTCGGTGCATCAAGTGAAAAAACCTGAGGTCTTTTCGCATATTTTATTATATATATGAAGAAGATTTTGTTACATATTGAAAAAGAAAGATACACTTTAATACGCTAGTTTGAGATTATCGGCATTCCAAGTTCGGGGAAGTTCGGCTCCTCCTATTTTTCTTAGCTTGTAGGTTCTTGACCCTATTTGTTTCGTGACTTCATAGGGGCCTTCCTAGCTTTATTCGAGCTTACCTATTCCTACTGAACCTTGGTTATCTCTGCTTTTCTCCACACCGCATCACCTTCTTTGAATTATCTACCTCTGACCTTTTTATTGAAATTTGCCTTATCCTTTGCCTATACGCCTCAGTTCGAGCTGTTGCATCTTCTCTGAGTTATTCTGCTAGGTCCAAACTTATTTTTAGGCTTTCATTATTATATGGCTCACTGTATTCTCTAGTCCTTTTATTGGGTAGCCCTCTACTGGTATCACTGCTTCTTCTCCATACACCAGAGAGAAAGGTGTTTGCCCTGTTGACTGCTTGGGTATGGTTCTGTACGCCCACAGCACACTGTTAAGCTCATCAGCCCAGTTAGCCTTTTCTTCATCTAACCACTTCTTTAGTCCTTACAGGATTGTTCAATTTGTGACTTCAATTAGCCCATTAGTCTACGGGTGAGCTACAAATGTAAAGTGTAGGCCGATATGCCACTCTTTACAAAAGGATTTGAAGACCTCTGAATCGAATTGCTTCCCATTATCTGTAACCATCCTGTGAGGAACCCCATATCTAAAGATGACATTGTTCCTAAAAAAGCTGATGATCCGATCTCGTGTGATGGTGCTGAGAGCCTCTGCTTCCACCCACTTGGAAAAATGATCAACTATAACCACCACAAACTTTCTTTGACCAGTTGTTGCAGGGAAAGGTCTGAGGATATCAATTCCCCACTGTGCAAAGGGCTAAGCCAAGGTTATTAGCTGTAGAGTCCGATGAGGGTTGTCTAGGAACTCTATCATATCTTTGGCATGTCTTATAGTCGCGGATGTATTGCCGAACATCACTTTTCATCATTAGCCAATAGTACCCTATAAGCATGATCTTCATGATTGTAGCATCTAAGCCTTCATGAGCTCCCCCAACTCCTTCATGCAACTCCCTGATGATGTGGTTGTCATCCTCTCTGGTTACACACTTAGCCCAAGTGTGTGATTTTGACCTCCTGTAGAGTTCTCCATTATCCAGTGCATAGTTCGCCGCTCTTCTACATAGTTTAATAGCTTATTGTCTATCGTTTGGCCGAACATCCTTTTCGAGAAAGTCTATTATTGGACGCATCCAGCTATCATCACTTTGGGTAACCAGGATTTCTTGTTTTGGGAGAGATTGATTGTAATTAACCCTTTTTTAGGGTAAAATTTAGGTATTTATATTGGAGTTCAAACAGTCCGCGTAGGATTCCGAATCTTGATTTAATTCCTATTTAGGGTTATATTTAATAAAAATAATTTTATATGTTAACACAATCAAATAACGACAAAATCAAAACTCAACAGACCTTTCAGTGACAAGAAATATATCAGTAAAAAGCAACATCAATCGGTAGAGAATAGGAAAAAAAATACTTTCAATACATCTACCAAAAAATTCAGTAGCCATGGATGTCAACAAACTTGAATTCACGAAACAAAAATAAGCGGTTATTATCACAATCTATAATATACATGAAAGTACGAATAAGGGAACATTTGGTCTCCAAAAAACCCCTACGTATTCTAATTGATAAAAAATATTATTAAGGACAATTTAGTCTTAATAGCTAAATTGGGACCATATTGTATTTATTTTCCTATTCTAATTATTATTATTATAATTTTAACTAATCCTATTCTAATTAGAAATTTATTCTTTAATACGATTCTAATCAGAAATTTATTCTATCATACCACTATATATAGATGTTTGATTTTTCTATAATCTATAATCTATAATTATATATAAAAATACAAAGGGAGAAACATTTGATCTCCAAAATGCCCTTACGCATTCTAATTAATAAAAAATATTATTAAGGACAATTTAGTTTTAATAGCTAAGTTAAGACCACACTGTGTTTATTTTTCTATTCTAATTATTATTATTATAATTTTAATCTAATCATATTCTAATTAAAAATTTATTCTTTAATACGATTCTAATTAGGAATTTATTCTATCATACAACTATATATAGATGTTTAGTTTTAATTACTTTTCACTATCAATAATTTGTTGCTTTTGACTATTAATAATTAATACTTCAAGCTTTTACTATTTTGAATTAAAATTATTAAGTTTGCGATCATGGCTTCTTTTTGTGTTAAATATTAACTCTCTCTCTATTTATAATTAATAGAATAGTTATTATTTATATTTATTATAATTTAGTATCCTTATGTATCTTTATTTATTTTTAAAGTTATAAATTAGAAAGTACACACAAATCTATAATTAGATTTTATTTTATTTTATTAATTATGATTAATTTTTTCTATAGAGAATTCAAATTTTAACTATTATGTTTATTGAAGTAATAGAATATTTCAAAAATTCTTTAAAGGTTGGAAAAACTTATATTATAATTAATGGATGTGTTAAAGCAGTCAATGCTTCTTATTCTAATGTTCATGAGAGATTAGAATTGAACATCAATAAGTATAGCATATTAAAGGAGCATGAAAGATCAATTCCAAAAGAAATCTTACAATATAAGTTAAATACATTCAATGATGTGAAAGAATATGTCAAAGACAATAAGACGAAATCATTAGGTTTGTTTGATATATTTATAATTAATTAAAAACATATTATTTATATTATTTTATATAATCTTATTATATTTTTCAGATATTTTAGTAATTATTGTCCATGTCAAATTGGCGCAAAATATAACTAGCGGGATGAAACGAAAATTCATAATTATGACAGGAGAGAAATTACTATCTTAATAAATTTTCATTATTAAATTTATTTATTATTTATTACTCTAAAATTTACTAACTTTATTTTTTTTTTCTAGATTGGAGAAAATATTTTTAATATTTTGAAAGGATGCAGTAGATGAAGGCAAAATTCTTGAAAATGTTTACAACACAAATAGTTATTTGTCAGTTGTAGCATTGTCAAATTTGATTGCTTCTCATTGCATAGGTTAATTAAATTATTTATATTGAATTATTTATTGGTTTTGTCAATTTATTCTTTAAATATATTTTCTTATTTACTCTATTAATCTCTATTAAATTATTTTTATTGGAATATTTATTGATTTTTCAATTTATTTTTTAAATTTCGTGATCTACAACTCAAATATACATAGTGTAGATGGATCCATAAATAATGGAGGCTTATGAAATTGTAGATATATGAGTATACTAATTTGCTCAGTAAATAAAAAATTGATATTCTATCAAACAACTAAGGGTTAAATATTTTTGGGTCCCTTAATTATGACCAAATTAATACTTAGGTCCCTCAACATTTGAATAATTATTTTTAAGGATCTAACTAATGTTGTCATTGCATTGTGAGGTTCATTCATCCAAATTTCTGTCTTTTTTTTGTTTATATGGGTTGAAAATTGAATATTACTCAAACGTGAAGGACCTAAGTGTAGGGACTTAAATATTTTCAGGTTCTTATATTATGATCAAATTAACACTTAGGTTTCTCACTTTCAAGTAACATTCGTTTTTCAGCCCCTATAAACAGAATAACAAATAGAAATTTGGATATAAGAACCTTATAATGTAATGGCAGTATTAATTAGGTCTTTCAAAATAATTACTCAAATATTAAGAGATCTAACTGTTAATTTGATCATAATTTAGGGACTCAAAAATATTTAACCGAACAACTAATTATAATCTCATTTTAATTAATTTTATTATAGTTATCAAACAAACATGGATGAAAAAATAGATTTATGTTTATTATCAAATCTAGAAAGGTTTTTAATTGTGTCAAGAGTTGAATTAAAAGAAATTATTTATCAAACATTTCAAGTAAGTATTTTCGATGAAACTAATTAAATTTATGTATCATATATGAATTTAATTAAAATTTTTTAAATTAGCTATTAATGACGATAATATTCACTTGATATGTAGGGATATAAAAGTTTTTTTGAAGGAGAAATAACAGCTATTAAAAATAGAAACTTTTTTTGGTATCAATCTTACAAAAAGTGCAATAAAAAAATTTATCTTAAGACCGATGGAAAAATATGATGTTACACTTGTGGTAATATTGAAAATATTCAAACTGTTAACAAGTAAGAATGATATTTATTTCAAATATTTTATACAATATTATTAATTGGTTATTGCAATATTTTTAATTAGATACATAATGTCTATGAATAATTTTGTAATGTTTTTTAAATTATTTTATAAATATAATGTCAATTTCAATATAGTTGATATATATAATAAAATTTTAAAATAAATAAAAAAAATTATATACTGAGTACAAATAACGATATTTACATGCAACGCATGTTCTACTAGAGTTGAAAGATCAATTGCAAAAATTAATTCTTAATACTTTTATTTGTTTGTTTTTGTTCTACTTTATTGCATATAAGTTGTCTTTTGATCTGCAAGATACAAAACAAATTTTTTTTTTTTTAAAAGAGGTACAAAACAAAGTTAATTCCTAGCAACGTGTAGTACAAGCATATCCTAAAGTATAAAAAAAAAGAATTTACAAACACAAAGCAAGGAAAAAAAAGAAAATCTTTCATAGGAAGAAGGATAACTTGAGAGTTGGTATTAAATTAAATTTCGTGGTTAAATGTAAACTCTTTAATTATAAATACTAAACATAAAATAATAATCAAACTAAACAGCAGGTCATAAATAAAATATTAAAACGAAGAATAAAATAAGAGTTACCTGGATTACAACTCCTTCACTAGTCCAATTGTTTGGGATTTTCAGCTAAGAAGAGAGAGTTTTTTTGTTTCAGCACCGGAAAGAAATAGGTTGAGCGATACAAGTTTAAACGCGAAGAGAATATAGCCAAAAAGGAAAATAAAATTATTAAGAGAAAAATAAATTAAATAGCTGAGTCACACTGTTTAACAGATTTTCTAAAAGTAGAGGGCGTGGTGCACAACATCTTTCTTTTTTTTAACACATCAGCTTTACAGACTAAATAGACAATGGCGTTGGAGAAAATATTTTCTTTTAATTTTCATTTTTCTGATGTGGCAATTAAATAAGGCACAATCCACGGTTTTATTGTAGTTGTTTTGAATACAGCACTTTAAAGACTTTTACAAAATAAATTAAGTATTTAACTTTTTTTTAAATATAATATTAATACCCGCTAAAAATAATTATTTTGACTAAATTCCCTCTTATTTCATAAAACTATTGAATAATCTTTTAATTTTTCAAACAATTATATTGAGAAATCTAAAGAATAGTACAATTTAATTAATACGACTGCATAAATTTTACAAAACCATGAATATGAAATAATTATAAATAACTAAGTGCATGTAAAAAAAAAAAAAAAAAAATCATATTTTATGGTTATTTTATTCATATAGGCCATAAAAAAATCTATTGTAACTATCAATTACATATTATTTTATCGGTTTTCAACTAATGTAAGGAATGAATAAGATTGAGTTTAAGTGTTTTTAATTATAGGATTCTAAAGTGAATTAACTCTTAATCCATCTTACTATTTTAACCAATTGAATCTCCCAATAAATAAAATAAAATAACCTTCCTTTAACAAATATATTAATTAACAAGCGTGCTTTGGCTCAATGTAATAAAATACTTATATTATTTTCAATTTCATTAATATATATTCCATTTCTCCACATATACAAATTGTTTTACAACATTTATTTTTTCTAAAAATATAAATCAGAATATCAATAAGTAATTAATAATGTTTTTTTATTATCTCTTATTTAAATTAAAAGCAATAATTATTTTTATAAATTTTTAGAGGATAATTTAATCAAAATAATGAATATTTTATTATAATTTAAGAAAATTAATAACAATAGTCTTACTCTCCCATTTTGAAGAACATATTTATGAATTTAAAAAAAATAATAAATCATTTTTTTTATTTTTACCCTTTAAAAGTATATTTGTTGTCGATCTAGTAATAGTAACTAATTGCGCCCATCGTATTCATTAACAACTTACAATCAATTTATAATTCATTAATTGCAGCCCAAAATTAATGTATAGACTAGTTTGCTTATAAATTTATTTTGCAGTTTATAATTTTATAATATTAATATTATATTGTATTTTATTGCCAAAAAAAAAAAATATTATATTGTATTTGTGAAAATTTTATCTGATCTTACACTACCACTTTATTCTATATCACTATATATATTTACATTTATAAATGTGTACTATTATAGCAAAATATTAAACAAAAAAAATATCGAATGAATTTTTTTTTTCTCAATTAACTTATTTTATTTTTTATTATTCATTAAAATAAGCACGAAAAACCACATGTAAAAATATTAATATAAATTATGCAGTTCCTAAATACAAGTAAGACTACGCAGTTCTTAAATGTTAGGGCAATGGGTGACTCGCGCACCAACTCAGTAATTCTGAAATGACCAGTTAAGACCCAAAATAAAACTTCAGCTGTAGCCTAATTAATTGAAAAAAAAAAAAAAGGATTATTAAGCATTAAAAACTAACGCCTTTTATTTATTTACCTATAGGACGTTTCATATGACTATTTTGGCATCAGAAATGGGTGTCAACTACTCAACTAGAGCTGTCACTTTTCCTAATACCAAATATTTTATATCAGGGCAGTAATGAATTAAACATACCGTTATAGCACAACTAGTAACTCACAGAACATTCAGCATTCTCAGCAAATTGGCAGATTTTTAAATGTTATAGATAACACTACAGGTCAACAATGAAATGCGAGAAATCCCCAGTTATGCAGAAAGAGGTCCGAATGGAAAACCAGTTTTGCTTCAGGCACAATTATTATTGATTCATCCAAAATATAAAAAGAAGAAATTCAAAGAAACTTCCTGTATGGCCTGCCTGCATCTTCATCTTGCATATTCTGTTAGTGCAGATAACCAAAATGTTAACATACTCAACAAGTTGAAATAAAAACATGACATACAAGCAACTCAAAATCACTTCTAACATTGAGGTCATCCAAATTACTAAATGAATCGTAACGTATAACAATACCCCAATGCATAAAAAATTGCTCCTGAACTTAATTTTATCCCTGTAGCATCCTACAGTTTTTGGGAGACCCATCATATGCCCTTGAAGTTGTAATTTTTGTTATGAAGACCTTTAGGAGCATGATAAGTCCTAAAAATTGTTACTAAAAATATCACCTATCAACCACAAGATGCAAGTTACATTGTACTGAAATGGAAATGTGGAAGCGCAGAAAGGTGGAAACAAACACGAAAGAACAGTTTTTTCAAAAATATAGGAAACAAGAATGTAGGAGAAACACATAAATATGAAAAAACATAGGGTCATATTTACAATATAAAAAATAAATTATCATAAACCATTAAATATATTCAAGGGTAAGTCAAGTCCAAATCAAAATTTAATCATATCCAAAACAAACAAAAAAAAATTTGCAAATTACATACTAAAAAAAGATTACATATTTGGTGAATTTGTATTTATTTATGTATTGACATTAATTAGAGAAACGAGTTTCTGAGAATTTTCAATTCATTGAAACGTATTTCTAAAAGACGAAACATGTTTCCAAATCATCCAATTTACAGAAATGACCTCGAAACGTTTTCGAGGAGTTTCTACACATTTACGTGCAGTAAACATTTTTCAAAATCCAGAAATGGTAGCCCAACAGAGTTTCTACGCAACACGAAATGCAAGGTTGTTATTGAAAATTGCAACTTCGGGAACATGGTAGATCTATAAAAAAACTTAGGGGTGCCACCGGAATAAAACCCTAAAGTTTATGGGCAATTTTATGCATTTGTCCCTAAAATAATTGAACTAATAACTTGAGTCCATGTAACTTTACAGCTAAATAAAAGAAAGCTACAGCTATGCATTTCCTAATATTATATGCAATTAACAGCCACACCAAGTAATCATATGGCTGTAAAATTTGTGGAGAATGTGCTCCTGGAATTTAGGACGTTGATGCAGTAATAGATGTTGAACGCTAGCAATCGCAAGCTTAGGCCTAGTGAAATTCATCTCTTAGGGAATGGACCTTAATTTGAGTCCTTCTCCCTAATAAATGAATACAAAGGAGTGTCAAATTCAATGTTAACACCAACCTTTCAAGGCGCCATATGTCTTATAGTCCCAGAAATATTCCAGTAAAGCCAATGTCAACGTTTGCCAATAAAGTAAAAACTAGCTTTGGAAAACGAAAAAATCCGCCAATATACTATACTAGACTTTCAATTTCTATATTTGTCGGAAATAAGCAAAAAGTAAAGTCAAATTTCCAACTTTTATATGGCATCATATTACCCACGGGCGCAGGGAGGGAGGAACTGGGGGAGCCTGGCCACCCCCCCCCCAAAACTCAAAAAAATTTTAAAATTTTTACCTCAAAACAGTGGAAAAAAATTATTTTCTTTGATTTGGCCCCCTCTAGTTTTAGAGTCTGTCTCTGCCCCTGATATTACCCGTCAAGAATGAGGCTTTTGTTTGATTTTCATAGTCAAAGTAAATGTAAAATAAAAACAAAAGGTAAAAAAAAGAAAGAACCTTTGCATATTACACTGAATCCTGAAATACACATGCAACTCTTTTTTTTTTCCTCTAGAAGAATGAATGTTATTCTGCAAAACTTGCAGAAGTCTTTAGCTCTCTTTAGGAAGTTTGGGGTCAAGAAGAACCATAGATAAAATACTACACAGTTGTGAGTATGAAGTATGAACCTAGGAATATGATATTTCCCTTAAATTTTTCAAGTGATTTCATGAAAATCAAATCAGGCTACTGTCACCAAAACCCGTTATCAAGCTTAACTTCATACATCAGAAGGTTAAATAAAGAACATAAGGAACAGGAACCTAACATTTTCCCAAAAGGACTCTAAACTAATTTAAGATGTCTTGTGTCATATCAAGATTTTGTAGTCAAGAGTCCTAAGAGAAGTAAGCAAAGTTCTCGAATCTTAATTTAATCCACCTATCAAGTACGCAGTTCACATTAAAAGTGTATCTAACCTTCATATCTCCGTTATTATCTCCAAATGCAATCATTATGTATACTGGAAGTCTGGAACTAACTAATCACCACTCCTACTCCTCCCCAATCGTTTATATGTACATAAACTGATTCCTTTCCCCCCTCCAATCATTAAGTATACTTCTGATAAGTTCATTTTTTCCCAAAGAAAAGCATAGAAACATTTGAGAATGAATATGAGAACAAGCCATCAAACGCATGCCTATTTCATTATAAATTGATAGTACTTATATCCAATTCCTCTCTTCTTATCTCTAAAATGAAGCACACTGAACATATACCATGAACAAAATCATACAGCAGATATTAAGCACAACAACACCCATAAGATAGGGTCACAGTTCCACAAACTAATTTAAAAAAAAATGGAACTAAAACGGGATCTGATTCCCAGTTAACCAAACAGGTTCAAATCGATCGAAATAAATTAGCAACACTGAGATGATCAAATAAAATTGATATGATAATGTATGTAAATGTGACGGGAGAGAAACAGAGAAAGAGGAATTTACAAATTCTTTGACGATGCCCCGGTAGACGAAGATGGGAAGAGCTATGCCGAATAAACCGATGAGCGCAAAGTTGCGGCGAGTCCAGCGGAAGTTATGCTCCAGATTCTCCCGAGCAGAACCCCAATCCTCTATGAACTTATTCTTGTTTGCTTCCATTCCTCCTCCCATTTTGTCTCGTCTTCTCTTCTCGTTGCTCTCGTCTGTGTTGCTTTCTTAGTTAATCTCTTCGACTCTTAATTTTGATGGTACTGGTTTGGTTAAGCTGCGTATGAAATATGCCGGCTGTTTGGTTCCAAGGATTACCATGTTCCTTAATGTATAACTTGAATCCTGAATTCTTGGGCTGATTTTAAGAACTGAATCGGGCCGGTAATGGACCTATGAACTGGTCTAGTATACGCATTTCCCAGAGGTTCAGTTCCAAAACACAATAATGAAACGCTGGTCGCTGGGCTCAAAACCTGAACGAATTATCGAACGGCACTCGGGACTTAATTCAATTTTGTAAAATATCGATTTTTTTAAATTTAGAAAATGTCTAATTGTTATATTTAAAATTGACATGTTTTTTGTTTTAGGATATAAGTCGAAAAGATATTTATTGGTAATTCTCTGAACTTTTCTAAATTGTTTGGGATATCACATGTAATTATAGGATATGTACTTTAATGAAATTTGTTATTTTACACATCGTTTTTAACCTTTTAGAAACTTATCTGTTTCTTCAGGAGATACATACTCCATCAATTCTTAAATACTTAGTTACATTTAAAATTTCATATTTTTAAAAAAAATTATTAAATTTTTTAAGAATTGAAGCAATTATTATTAGTCATATATTAAGGGCAAAATATGAAAAAAAAAACTGTTACTCTATAAAATTACAAATGTGACCAATATTTTGCGACGTAATATTTTCTTTGATGTAAAAAATATTTAGGAAGAAAGGAAGTATTTATTTTGGTGGTATTTACCCTTCTTTCAAATTATGATTTTCAAAATGTAATACTATAAATTATGATTATAAAAATCAAAAAAGTAATTTTTTTTTTTCAAAGTAATTGAACTACAAAATTCATCAATATGTTAACAGACGAAGAAGCTAGAATTAAAGCTTGCATATGAACAGCCACTACAGTTACATACGTAGACCTACATGTTCACTTCATAATTGAATATCCATAGTACCTTTATTAGGTGTCCTATGGCCTATGAATATGAATCAATTGCAAACAGGAAATTTAGAATTCGTGTGCCAATAAGAAATGAAAAAAACCATACTGATTTCACAAATATACACGTGGGATTCACACGATCGCTAGCTAATCATGTGCATAATTTCTTATGACTCATCACTAACCCCACAAAATGACTGGTTAGTGTTTGTTTCGGTTGGAAGAATTTGCATGGAAACGAGTAGAAATTTTGGGGAAATACATTTGTTGTATAGTATTTGGTTAGATAGCTAAAAAAAAGGATCCTTCAACATGCACCTAATCCTGTCTTTTGACAGATTTGGGCAAGATGGTCTCAACTCAACTACATTTGCTTTTAGGGTTTACAAACAAATATGGAACGGGGACAGCCTCACCTGACACAAGTCTTTTGATTGGCTGCCTGGTGTTGTTTGTTTTGCTATTTAATTAATTGTACTTCACTATTGTCATCTTTTATGGATATAATTGACGAATTTTCAAGACATGCCCTCATGGAATTGAGCTTAACATTAACTAAAATAATGTTTTTCTATGAAAAGAAAAACAATTTCAACTCTAATCAACAACAAAGCTGTATAATAAGCTACCAATAAAGTGTTGATTAAAGTAAACAATAAAGCCATATACTGAGCTACTAATAAGATTTTAGTTGAAATGGTTAGCCACTTCAATTCCCATAAAAGGGAAACAAAAATTTGATTCACGAGAATTTTACTGGAAGAGTCGAGAATTTTTACGCTCTAAAATTCAACTGAGTATAAAACCTATACACTTTATAACTCAGAAGGGAATTATACCTTCTGATCCAATCCTGGAGGGAATACCCATTATTTATTTATGCGAGGGACGCGTGAATCCTACCTTCGCCCCTGTCCCTATTACCGAATCTATCAAAACGAAATGACATCATTTTTACATTACAAGGAAAGCTAAACCTTTACCAATTTAAACTGATAATTGTTACATGATACGTGGCGAACATAAGATAAGACATAATCCAATAATTAGTATTGGAAATAGTAAACACACGGCATGTTCATCCATTATGTAAATGATGTTGTTTGCAATTTTAATAAATCCACAGCAATTTGATGGAATGTACTCATTTTCAACAGAAGTGAAGCTGTTTCAGCTCACGGGAAACGATATTACATGTGACTAAAAATTGAGAGGCAATACAAACTCAAGAGGCAAAGCACGAACACTATCAGACGTGTTACTATCATCACCAAATCATATGTTGCTATCGATATCACTGAAACTGTAATACACAGTATTACTATAAGCAATTTTTCCGTGTTAACTGAACCTACTCTTTGTCAATGTCGGATCCAGCTGGACTAAGATTATCCATAGTAGAAGACCCTCGTGGGGTTTGTCAACAGAGTTTCAACAGTTCTGTCTACATGGCTTCTTGTGCACTAGATGTTTGTGAGGTAAACTAACATATTGGACCCAGCAACTCTATTTAAGTGGCCCCTTCAATAATATATGAAAAGAAAAAAGCAACTGAGATATTTCAGAAGTTAGAACTCAAGTCATTAATGATGTCTAAATCATGCCTGCATCAAGTTTGCCGTTCCCAGACAAATCACAGGTCAATGCAGACACTCAATTTTCAGAATAGAAAGCATTCTTCAAATAGAAAGGGAGAAAAAGGAAATCGAGATGAAAATGTTGCTCCTGTTATATTATAGGTCCCTATAGAAACTGGACATCTATGACTACTTGGTCGCAAAATCCTGCAAGGAAGCAAAACAGAACATATAAACCATATCATAACTAGTTCGCAAAGAATTACCCGATTAGTAAATCAAAATAATCATAGCTCCAATGGTATGAAAATCTCAGTGGATAGCCATTTAACCAGAAGTACAAACAAGAACCTGAATTTCACAGTGGGGAAAAGTGGTAATGAGTGGGGACAAGTGATTATTGATGATGGCAATGCTGCTAATAATAACAATAACAGCATGTCACAACATAACAAGCTGGTAATCAGAGACAAGTACACACAATGACCCACTCTCAATTTTATACACTAAAGCAAAGATCTTTAATGCGGCAACAGAAGTGCTGGAGTACTATATCGGGACCATTCAGTTAGAAGTATCTTAACAGAAGCATTTGCTAAAGAGGCAAGATATTTTTATCACTTTACCACTTTTGACCCATAATATTACAATGTAATCACATTTGTCCCATACTTTTCTATTGGTCCTACTAGAAATTGTGTCCTTGAGTCACAAATTACCTTGTACAATAGACATGATATTAAAAAAAGAAATTATTCAGAAAGTAATCTTTACGAAGTTTTGATTATGTTAACAAGTCCATGCTCGCTTATGGTATGCCTTCATTAGCAAAGGAATATGTTTATCTGCATCTTGATGCACATAGTACTCAATCTATGGACAACATGATAAATGCATCTATGACAACAAGTTGATGTAGTTGCGCCATGGGTAATGTGCATGCCCTTATGAAACCATCCAAACACCTCAAGCATACATGGCAAGTCTTGAGGGTTTCCTAACTACTCCCTAAGTCTTGTACTTGATTTGATTTTGACAAAGAACAGCCAACCAAAAGCTTGTTTGTATCTAAATGTTTCTCTCTATCCACAACCAAACCAGACCCTTCTAGCACCCACTGATTCCAACTTACTGAATCACCATGATGACAAGATGCTCGTTCTTTTGCTTTCAGTTGATCCTAATATCTTCTTTTTAAGTCCTGTTTCACTAGCATATCTAAATCTATCTCAAAATAGCCCTTATGACAACAAAAGCAATCTAAAACTAAGTCCTTTGGAGACAGACCAATATGACGGTAAGTCCATACTCTTATCAAATTTAGAATAGCAAATATTAATTATCATTCAATTTCATACTTGCATTTCATTTTTGCAGTTATTAGGTTGGATGCACAATAAGCTACGGCATACTAGCATTGAGCCGTTCAAAGATTTTACAATAGGTATTCCAACTTTCTTCATTCTTCTTCTTTTCTTTTATATGTAAATACATAGATACCCACACATATGGACAGTTCTCTGTATGATCACATAAAGAGGCCAACCAGACAACAGTAAAAAAGAGAGGCCTTTACCACCAAATATTGAAAGTCTCAGACAGATCATCATCCATGGAAGAAACGTCTCTACTTTAGAAACTTTCAAAAGACAGAGTGAGACCACTGACCACCTGTAGTCACAACCAGCTGAACTATGTCCAAAATAAGCTAATTTTTCAAAAAGATTGACTAGGCATAAGTACTGTCAATTGTCTCATTTTTCCCAAATTTTGCAGCAGACTTAAATATAAAAATAAAAATGAGATAAAATAAATGAGAGAAAATAGCTCAGTGTAATAGTGGCAACCTCACCAGTTTCAGAGTTTCCAGCGTTAGTTGAATCTTGAGACAACATACCCTTGTCATTACAGTGCAACTTGACTTCTCTCTACAGTGAGACAGTAAGAAATTGGTAGATTAGAACATACATAGAACCCACCTTGCAATTCAAAAAATGTGTTGTGTGCAGTATTACCACGTTGTTGAATAAATAAATGATCCTCTAACCTACTTTGTTGCTCATGTGAGGGTTGCTTCGCCACTAGAGTGGTAAGCGTTTCCATTTAAGTGCCAAAATCAGTCATGGCAGATGTTATTTTCTCTGCTTAAACTCTCCAATTTCTTTCCATGTCCTAATTCTTCTCAATACTCTCGTCTCCAGGGAAATATTGTGCCTGCCTTTCAGCAAAGTCACTCCTTGATGACAAAGTTTCCCCAAAAAGGCCAAGGTTTGGCTCCCGATATGAGGAATGTGAAAATACTTCATATGAAGTTGAAGCCACGAGAGCAGATGAGAATAATGAAGAAACATCTATTCCCATGTCTGAGCTTTTTCATGGTTTTCTCGCAATTGGAACTCTTGGGTTAAAACCAGTCAACAGTGAGCTGGCAACACCAACATTTCCCATGTCTTTAGAGAATATTGCAGATGAAAAAACAGAGGTGACACAGAATGATTTGAAGCTCATAAACGATGAACTAGAAAAGTTTCTTGATGGTGAAGCTGAAGAGGAAGGTTGCAATGAATCATTGGCAAGGAGCAGTTATGTTAGCACCATTACACTCAGTGGCATGCAAATGGAAGGAACAGATACTGACAATAATGAAAAGACTGCAATATGTCCACTTCAAGGTTATCTCTTTGGGTCATCAATAGAACTGCCCGAAACAAGAGTTGAACTAAAGAAAGAAAAAATATCTCTAGGGGAGATGTTTCGCAAGACAAAGATTACTGATGAAATTTCTGCAGAAACTGAAGGGAAAGGCAAGATTCACACCAGGGAAGCACATAAATCTGCTAAACACCTCGTCAAAAAGATACTACCAAGGTTTCATGCTTCAGGAAATCATGTCCCTCCTTCCAGCGATGGAGCTTCCAATTCTGTTCCTACAAAGAAAAAGCTTAATAAGGTGTGTCTTCCATCTCTAAATTTCCTAAGATAAGGAGAGAGATCCTATGATTCTATCTATAAACCTCTGATATTATTGCTACACCCTTATACTCTATGGTCAAATGTGGTGAAAGCTAATTTGTTTCTTGAATCATGCTATCAGAATTTCTGGATAATTGGTTGTTAAGTTAAATAATGGGATGAAGCAGATTTTTAAATCTATTGTGACTCAACCAGAGGGATCTTGACAAGAGAAAGACGTCAATGGCTGAACACAAAATAGGCTGCGGGCAAACATAACTCTGTCTAGTTCTTAGAACTACAAACTACATATTTCATTAGTGTCTTTCGAATGACCAATTTAGACCATCTGAGTATCCTGTATTCATAACCAAAGAGTATACTTTTCAAAAAAGAAGTCTCCACAAGACAACAAATCCACATCAAAACAAAAACATGTCGTTCAGGAACAATTATCTAGAACCTTCTATAGTAGGAACCTTGCTGCCGAAAATAAATTAAATAATATTTCCCACCAGATTTCTTATATTTTTTCATCTTTTGCATGCAGGTGCTTAGAATGTTATATAGAAAAGTCCATCCTGAAAACCCTACAGCCGAAAAAGAGTTCACTATGTCCCATAAACAGAAGATTAAGATGGATCTGCATCATAAAGCAGACCTCGTGCAACAGGATGAAGACAACAGAAAATTTCTTCCAGGGTTCAAGTCAGTGGAAGGGATGAAATGGTACAAGAACAACATGAAACTTTCCCAATATGCGCTGGGTGGATGTAACTCATCTGGAAACATGGAACACTGGATCAAAACAGATGCAGACTGTAAGTGCTGAATCTTGACCTTTTGAATAATATATAGATTTATTTTATTTTAATTCAATTATGGATTTCTAAGTAAGGTACCATCTCAATCATTTGTTGCAATAAGGAAAGATGAACAAATCTTATCTTAAAAAAAAAAAAAAAAGGAAAGATGCATAAAAATTATATATATATATAATTTCACATGTCCATAGATAAGATTCAGAAACATAAATGATTAATGGCACCCTAAGTTAATGTAATTGTAAGGAACTTCTACTGAAGCACAAGACTTAGAAATATTGTTGTGATGGACGCTAGATGCCATAACTAGCTTATTAGTATACAAGAAAGTCTATTAAAAGCATGCAATATTACAATTACAAAACAGCAAAATTGAGCATGCAAAAATTATTCACCCAACAGCTAATATCCATGTGTTTATTGCAACATCCAAGAACGACATTTTTGAAAAATACAAAAGACTGTACAATGTCAACCGGTGTGACAAAGAGAGCTGCCACAGCCATTAATGCAGAATAATGCTAACTTAACTAAGCATTAGTACCAACTAGTTGGTTGGTTACATATCCACTAACAACTAAATAGGAACATATATTGATAATACATTTGTCACACTGCAAACGAAACATTATTTTTATAGGATATTCCAATATATCTCCAGCTTCCTTTCTTCATCAAACTGCTAACATCATAGCCCATACAGATTGTAACCACTTTTTTAGCATTCCATTTTGTCACATAATTCCATCAGTAACCATTCCATTCCATACAATCTATTTACTATTACAATAATAGATATAGGCAATATTTGAGATATCATAACAATTTTTTTAGAGAAAAAACAGGAAAGATACTTTAATACCCATGCCATATGTGTCATTAGTATCAGAATGCAGGACGTAATTCCAGGATAACTAAACTGGGTATCTAGGCCAAATATCAAAGTCAGTCATAATCTTCCCATAATTTGTCCCATTTATGCAATTATATTATTGACTGCTTATAAAGAAGTCACATTATTCCTTTTTTTCCCTAATGCAATGTTGACCACTTTGTCATCCTCAAGCAGTAGCTTTGAGATGATTCAATTTATGAATGAATGTATCTGACCCTTGATATTGGACCATAGACTTGGTGCTGGAGCTGTAGCAAAGGAATGGAAATGCTTGTTCATGGTGTCTGATGATGTCATCTATGTTCTTGTGCATGTCTCGGTGATTTTGTAATGCTGAACTCGAAAAAATGGAAGTAATGAGGTATCCATATTATTTATGTAATATGTGTGGGCAGTAAAATGTTGTGTAACATTTCTAATCAATAAACATTATTTGACCTATTTGCAAGTGTTATTTGAATTTAGAGAATTATTTTGTCTCCATGAACAATTAATTGATCCAGAAGTGAATGTTGAGAGGTAGGCAGAACCACGTTTTTATTTGAGTATAAAATTTTTGAGTATAAAATTCTCTTTATTCACCGTCATACATATTTCATACATTCCATATCCATCTATAAAATACATAGCAAGAACTACAGTTAGTATGAGAATCTAGCAAAAACATTCGATCCCAAATCAAATCTTAACCAAAAAGGTAAACAATGATTCATTTGGCCAAATGTTTCAAAAGTTTGGCAACGACTAATGATTGAAAATTTAGGTTGCTAACATTTTAAAAGATCCAAAAAATAGGCCAAGGAACAAGAACAGGAAGGGGAGGTTTCCAGAAGACAAAGCAGAAGCAAAAAATTGCAGATACTTAAAACTAGAGTCTCTGCTTTTAAATGTTGTATTCTCATTCACATACTAACATATTTTCCAGTCACAAGATTACTGGCTACTCTATTTTACACCAAGAACTTTTATTTTCTGATAAGTATCATGAGTGATGCTTGTAATAGAGCTTCAATAGCCCTACCTTTCTATAACATTATATACCACTAGAAGTTAATTAAACCAGTAAAGCATTGTTGAAACAGGGCCCCCTACCTCCTTCATTATTATGGTCAAAAGGTCCCTCTTACATTAACACCTTTCATTTTTTTCTCTTCTTTTTTTTTTTTTTTAATGCTATCAGCCACCTCAAAGCTGTTCCAGAACTGAGCCTGTTTTTCCAACTGAACAAATTATTATTGAGTCCAATTTCAAATAAAACATATCATAGTGATTAGATGGGTTGAAATGGATTTATGACATGAGATTAAATTCACATCCAGTAAGGGAGTATCCATGCCCATCATTAACAATTTTGAGAATTCAGGACCATATTACCTAGAGATATCTCTCTTTTAATTCTCTTCCGAGGACCCTTGCTTCCAACTAAGTGCAGTTTTCGGAGAGTAAAACCACCTAACCACTAGATTCATCAGGGTCAAACCTCATAGCATCAGATGGTGATAGGGTAGGAATAGCAGCTATTCTGGAAGCAGGCTCTTCCTTGAGAAATCCACCCATTTCCATCCTCCAAGAGTGATCAACTAGAGCTGCTAACTCCCTGGAGATACCAGAAGGTCCATAAGGAAAGAATTACCATAAGCATAATGTCAAAGAAACAGAGATAAGCAAATAGATGTTTCAGTGCCTTGTAACCGTTTAACATTCAGCAAATTAGTTCACGTTTATGGAATTCAAGAATGAAATCGATCTTGGATGCAGAAAAAAGATTCAGCTACAGAACAATAAAATGTAGATTGACATGGTTTGGGTCCAATCCATCACACCAGACAGTATCATAAACATAATATCATAGTACAATAATTTCTTGGAGGTCAGAATTGATCCTTTTCTCTTTCTTCATTTCTTTTTAGAACATGGTCTATCTGCTTCTGATGTTGTTTAAATTCAAAAATTGTTAAAAAGTGTACGCAATTGGGAATTGAAGGCTATGGCCCTCACTTCGTATAGGTGAAATCTTATTTTAACATAATTGACAACCACCTAAAGCTTTGAAACAGACATCTCTCCCCATCAATTATAGTGCTTATCATTAGATTACTAGTTGTAAATCAAAGTAAAAAGGAAAAGAAAAAGAAAATCTTTGCGTGCTTTGGAACTTACAAAAACTTTCAAGTTACCGTACTTACTTGAGGTCATGACTGACAACGAGTATCGTCAATTCTTTCTTCAGCTGCTTTAAAAGCTTTACGACATCAGCTCGAGCCTTCCAATCTGATGTTGAAAGCATTATTGACAATATTCAACGTAGTTATTTCAACAGGCTGGAAAATATTTCAAAGGAAAAGGCTAAGATATTTATGAAGCATACAGGAGCACACTAATCATATACACAATAAAGTTCGTAAAAGTGAGAGATGTCAATGTGCTGCAGGCTAGCATTACATTTTAGAATTTCCAAGCTAAAGATTCATTTGAAAAGGAAGCAAGTATTAAATTGAAGTAGAACAAAGTGATCCAGCCAACCTCTGCACTTTCGACAAGGGATGATGAAGGGTTCAAACACTAGTGCATAAAGGGTTATTAAACTGGTAAACTTTTTACTGTGAAACTTCAGCCATCCTTTTAATGATTTCATATAGATTCCAGAGCAAGAATTGACAGCAAAATCATTGCAGTGTCTTAATCATACAGTGCAGCAGAATTCTGCAGGCTTCATGTTTGATTATTGATTAAAATCTACTTAACTCCGGTCTTCACAAACCATCAATTACAAGAAGGAAGAAAACAAGTGAATTAGGAACCAAAAAGAAACAGATGGAACTCATACCGAGACCAGCAAGAGGTTCATCCAATATCAATAAATCAGGAACTTGTACCTGAATGTCAAAATACATTATTTTCATCAACCATACCATGAAATAGATAAGAAAAGTCGTAAAAGTGTCAAATATTATGACTCTAGGTTGAAGGCTGTGATGAAATGAACCAAATCATGGACCAATGGTAGGTTCTTACTAGTTGGATTGCTAAAGCAAGTCTGCGTTTGTAGCCACCACTAAGAGATTGAGGATCTTTTTCAAAGGGGATCCCATTTAATCCAACCTGAGGTAATTAAATTAGAAATATAATTTATCAAGAATTGGAAGTGGAGAGCAATATAACAAGCAAGACCTCAAGAGTAAGCACGCACACGTCTAAATTAAGAAGAGGCGAGCAAGTGGCTGAAGGCTCACAAATTGCTTAATGAAAAACAGTGTTCATACCCAGGTAACAGCTTTCTGAACATTCAGAGCAAGATACTCCCTCAATTGAAGGCTGCCCTTTTTCCTTGGCCATCCAAATATAACTTCATCAAGTATAGTATCCGCCACAAAATACCTAGACAGCAAGAAATAATCCTTAGAAACTTTGACTATACAAAACCTGGAGGGAGTACAGGACATTTTCATACATTAGGCTAGGAAATCACACTTATCAAGGAACTTGTGACATTTAACCCTCTTCCATGAATAGAATAGTGTGTTCCCAAACAAAGATTGCGAGCTAATAAACAATAAAGCTAACTTAAGAACAGAAATCTCCAATGACATGCAAGATTACATAAGCACATAAACATTTAAAGATGCTAATAATATTGTTAGGAATTCAAACATCTTTCTTCAATATAAATTCAACTTCAAAAGCAGTGGAAATGTGTTAGGAATAAATGAAATCATGAATATGGAATTAATATATTAAACTAAAAAAGTTCATTTGCAAATGAATTTTTTCATATTTGGACTGTGCAATTAAATGTAAAATTCATTTTGACTATGTAGCAACACCAGCATGAATCATGAGTTCATTAGCTAGCCTTTTTAAGTTTACATTTCAATTTGCAAATTCATCTATTTTGGAGGAATTTTTCTGAGTATAACCAACTCCATAGAATTAAAAATTTAGAACTCCGAATGAATGTTCATTCATGCTAAAACCTCAAGTATGCATTTCCAATTGAAAAAGCTCTTAATGATACCTCTCAGGAAACTGAAAGACGATACCAACTCTTTCTGGAGATAGCGGTTGACTAGATTGATATGGATTACCATCATTCCTGTATCTTTGGATGCAAATGGAACCTGAAGTTGGCTCACTTAGCCCAGCAAGAAGCTAACACAAAGAAAATACCAAGTTAAAGATTTATAAAACTAATAGTAACAACATTAAACACATCCATAAGATCAAACATGAAGCAGAAAGCCATAGACCTGCAAGAGAGTAGTTTTTCCACTTCCACTCTGACCAAAAATCAAGCCAAAACTGAAACATAATGGACCCGGAAGAATTAAGCGCATGAAATAAGTTCATTTTATAACCACCAATAACCACATTATAAACACAAGAACTACCTCTTCTCCGGTAAAGAAAAGCTAACTTCATTTAAAATGTTGAGCTGGGTTCCAGGAGGCCTATAGCTAACATCCCTAACCTCAGATTACCAAACAATAATAGTCTCAGTATTAAACTAATTATGCTTAGAATAAATCAACAAATGACCAAAAGAAGAATAAAATCAAGCAGGTAATCATCATCATCATCATCATCAGCATCTGGTAACTAACTTCGAAGCAAGAGAAATCGCAGGAGATTGTGGGAGATCGATGAAGTCTGTTGAAAGTCAATTTCCTATTAATAAAAATCAAGCAAAGGTTAATCGAAATGAATTAGAAATAAAATTAAGTGAATAAAAAATTACTAACAGTTAAATATTAGAATCGAGAAATGCTCGCCTGCAGCGTGATTTTGGTGAGAAATGGGCTGGTGATTGAAGCGGTCTCCAACTAACTACTGAAGCGATCGCCAAAGTCGAGGTGGCCATTCCGGAGGCCGGACAATGAGCCACGGTGACCGACGTGGATGAGATTTCGGAGCTCGATTATACACTCTTTCGGTTTAAGCCCGGATAAAAGAAATTCTTTTTGCTAGTACAAGCACTTCACTTAGATCCAAACAAGCCCAATGATGCGGCCCACCCATGAAGCTTTTGAATATGTACAACGGTTGTCCCGAACACAAAGCTTTTGAATCACAAAATCAAATAGAGGACCAGAATACACTATCTGACTCCAAAACACAAAAATTATCATATAAATTCTCCACCGATTGCACGTGTATCCAAATAAAACAAAACAAATGCAAAAATAAAATAAATACTTTACATAAAATAGACAGATTATAAATTCCACAAAATTGAAATAAAATATAAAAAATAATAAAAATATAAATAACATATATTTATATCAAATAGACATATATCTATAATTTATTTAATAAAAAATATAAAAATTTGCAATAAAATCAGAAATAAAAGGGAAAAGTAGTTACAAAATACAAGAATCAGGCCCCACTATATTTACATGTTTAGTTTTTGTATTTTAGTGAAGAGAAGGGAAAATTTAAACGAAATAAGAGGTTGTTAGTTAATAAAAATAGTTATTTAATAAAATTTATGTGATCGCTATTAAAATATAAAATCAAACATTAAAAGTATAATTATATTTATAAATTGTTTTATATATATATTATTTTATTATAAAGTAAATATTGTTTATATAAATAAAATATATTGATTGATTTTTTATAATAATATTTAATAATTATTTATTATTTTAAAATAATTATAAATTAAAAAATAGCCGAACGAATGGGCTCTATATTATTTTGACTAATGGATAGTTTGGTTTTCAAAGGAAATGTTGCCCATTTTCGGTAAAATAATTATAAGATTTTCTTTTGAAAGGAATTATAATAAAATTAAGATAATGTTAATCAATTAAAATTTAAATTATAAATAAAAAATAGATTCACTATTGATATTGGACTTAAATTAGTTTAATATATTTGTATAAATAAGAAAATTTATATTAACAATAAGGACAATCTCTGTTATTATTTTTAATATTTTTAAATTCTTTATTTTATTGATAATAAGTAACATTTAAAAGTAATTATTTGATCATTTTTTTAAAAAATAGAATGTAATTATTATTATAGTTTGATTTTAATATAAATTAGGTAAAAATTGGCGCTAACGCGGGTTGTTTTATTATTTTATTATTGTACATTATATTAAAAAAAATTTATACATATAAAATAAATATTTATATAAAAAATAAAGTAACCACATTATATATAGATATATATACAATTTTTACAAATAAGTATAAACATAATAATAAAAATATACAGATATAAAAATATAAAACTATTGTAAATAGATGAAAAAAATTAAATAGTCGAATCTAAAGCTTAAGAAAAACAATCAAATATGTATATAGATAATTATTTTAAATAAGCACTAATTTTTAAAATTAAAAAAAATACTTAAATGATCTAATAAAAAGTTTCAAAATTGAATATAAATATAAATAATTATCGTAAATGAATATTAATTTGAAAATATGATCATTATATATAATTTTCTAATATTTAGATAATGAAAAATTAAAATTTAAATGGTAAGAATATAAAGTATCTCACTTTTTTAATTTATTAAATATATTTATTTTTTTAATTTATCAGATATTATCTTATTAGCTTCCTTTGTTATTTTAAATATATTTATTAAATTTAATGTTTAGATTTCTCTTTAACCTCCTACCTAGAAGCAAAATAAATAAAATAAAATCTGAAAAACAATATTAACGCATACATGAAAAAATATTTATAAATTGAAATAAAATAATTGAAAGAAATGATAAAAGATAAGAAGAAAACTATTGTGAAAAATAATCAAAGAGGTATATATAGGTACATTGATAAGGAAAAAATTCGAAAGTTTTTAAAGTTTTAAATTCAAAATTTTAAAAATTTTAAAGTTTTAAATTCAATAATTCAAAAATTTTAAATTTTAATTATTCAAAGTTTAAAATTTTAGATATATGTATATATAAATATAAAAATAGAAATATTAAAAAATTATTTAAAATTTATAAAAAAAATTAAAAATAATACTCAAATATAGGAGTTCCATGTTAATTTTATAAAATTCTTTTTGATTTCAAGATTATATATATATATATATATATATATATATTTTAAAATAATTATAAAATCTAGATAAATATCAATTATTAGAAACTGTAATTTTTGTTATCAAAATATAATTATATTGTAATTTTTTTTAAAAAAATATTCATCTATAAAAAATTAATTTTTAAATATTATTTACTATCGATAAAAATAATTTAAAAGTATTAAAAATAATGATAGAAATTATCATTGCTATTAACGCAAATTTATTCGTTCACACAATTAAGTTAATCCAAACTTAAGGTCAAGAGTCAACCTATTTTTTATTTATAATTTAAGTTTTAATTATAATTTAGAGTGTCATTACAAAAAAAGTGTCAAAATTGAAAATAAAATTGGTATAAATGTTAAATTAGAGTAAAGCGAGGTTAAAATTCAAGGTGAACTTAATATAAATAAACTGGAATGAAATTACAACAATAACATAAAGCTTAACCTCTGATAAATTGAGCTACAACCTCTGATAAATTTTCATCATTTCACCATTTCATCAAAATCCTGACTTTGATCAAACTGATAGCCATATTGCTGCTAAGTGTGTCTTAAATCTCGACTACCATCAAAGTCGTTATAACATGATTTCAACTGGCAACTTGAATAATTACAGAGCTAGCACAAAATTTTTATGCGTCTTTTGATGGAAGGGAACAGCCTTACTCACGACAGGCACACGCTAAACTTTCAGTAGGACTTTCCTATGACCGGACAGAAATATAAAAAAAGACGGCAGGATATTAAGGAGGGAAAAACTTTCTTCTAATAATGTATAAAGAACAGACAAGGTTGTGACGCAACCTTGCAATATCCCATTCTTGCATATGATGTCTCAAATTCTTGGAGCTTCAAGAAAAACACCAAAGTGAGTCAGAAAAACTGCCAATCATCTAACTGAAAAATGGCCAACTAAAACCTGTCCATTATAAGAGCGCGTACAAACTGACAACAATAACATAAAGCTTACCTCCACCCATTGTTGCTTCGGGCAGCCGTTCAATAGAATATTTGTGTTGAGTGATGTACATAATTGGCACACCAGGGATCTGCACACGAACAGGGGACTATCAGAATTCAGAACCAACTTTACCAATGCACTGTGAATGTCTTATTTGTTGAAGATCACCTTGCGTATCCTTCGCTTCAAGTCTCGATCACATGTAGCAACAATGTAACATTTATGCTGTTCACATGAAAAAGCAACCAATCAAACACAAAAATGTTATCATGAAAAGCAACAACATAGTTGTAAAGAAACCACTAGAAATGTAGCCACTAAAGACATTAAATTTTCTCAGCATAAAACCAAAATGCGTAGTAATGTCAATGGAATTAATAAATTTTACAAACCAAGAACAATGTCACAATCTAAAAAGAAGAAATGGATGCCACTACCAAAGACTTTAGGATGTTATGATTAACATAAAAATATTCTCCCTTTTTGACCCCCTTTGTTGAGAGGTGCATTGCTGGGAGCATGTCGGGTGGGCTATGGGGATTTTTTGTGGAAGCACGCCAGGTGAATACAAAACTGAAATTCTTAACGAACATAAAAAAGGTTTCTTCAGAACTGGATTTCTTAAGTACAGTCGATGCACATAACCGTACTTACATGAGTAACCCTATCAACAATGCAGTCATCAGCATAAGTTCCTCTGTGAATACAAGTTAGTCTCTCAAAACGTGGATCCTTAGCAATCCTGGTAAAGGAAAAGTAGAAATATGAAATCAATGTTCGTCCAAGAAAATGAACTTTTCATTAGGAAAGGCATTAAAATTTCTAATATAATTCTAACCAAAAGTAACGATGTTCCAATTTAATTTGAATCAGTTGTAGATCCAGGAGATGCATACCTCAATGCTACACGGTATTTCTGACCTAACTTCTCAAGCTCAGCCATCACACAATCAGTGATACAAGGTGTACCTGTACATCCAAGAGGAAGAATAGATTAGCATTATCAGAACAGCAGAACCTAAAGATTGGTCTCATTACTCTTTTTTTTTTTTTTTTTAAAATTACTCTGATGATCAATGTATCCTTCTTACTGAGAGCATGCATGCCAACAAGAGCACAAAAATTTTGCAACAGATAATAGAAGAACAATCATCATTGCATCTTAAGGCATCACTAACATAAAGAAAAAGTAGCCAGGTTTAGAGCATGAAAGATATCAGAGACTGAGAAACTCACATTTAGCATACAAACAGTCTATCATTGCCTTCTCTAAATCCAACTGCAAAGAAAACAATAGGAAAAGGAAATTCAACAGAATGGAGCAATAGATTGTAAGAGGTTAATAAAAGGGTAACCAATTCAAAGTACAACTGAATGAACAAGTGAATGCAAAAATATACAACTATTCAGTTTTTCAATTTTTTTTGTAATTCCACATATCAGCTCTAAATTACAAAAATATATAATTACTAATTCCACTTTGACTTTTTAAGTTATCTCTGTTTTTTGACTTTTTAAGTTATCTCTCCTATTATAATCAACATTCAAGCTTTTGCATTTTGTACTACAATCAAATCAAGATTGGATGAAGCATAATCAAATGATAGCATTAACCACTCACTTTATTCTGGATGGAAAAATTAATAAAGTTGGTATCCACCAAAACCCTGTATGGTGGCCCCAATGCTGTGTTATATTGGAAGTAAAGCGCAGAAGAAACTTGTGGCCTAATTCAAAATAAAAGAAAAAGAATAAAAAAACTGGATAATTAGATAAAAACTAACAAAACTTCTTAACTTAAAAAACTCTAGACAAGAAAACCACGACTGTAACATAAAATAGAAAGGCTTACACATTTCGAGGGAGCTTGTCTTTAGAGAGATCCTTTTTCTTTGGATTCAAAACATCTGCTTTGTATCTAGATACACAATAAAACAAAACAATCAACACAAGATACAAGTTAATAGGTGAGTGCATAAGAAGAAAAGACAACGAGCTTACCTTTTAATTGCTTTTGATGTGACTATCTTTTTCATCACCGCAAATTTAGGGCCTTTTTTCATTTTCCCCATTGTCTAGACTGGAAACTACAGATCTTAGACTCTGATACAATAGAAAAATATGACCTGGGAAGATAGATAGAAATAACCAGCTTTTCTTAGGTCATTTTGACAGTAAAGCTGACCAAGAAAGAAAGAGATGCAATTCCGTGGGTATTAGGTTTTTCAAGCCCAAAAAGGCTAATTAAGAGGTAGGAATAGTTAATTACCAATTTGATATATCAGTAAAAGAGAGAAGAAAAATATAGAGGGAGCTTTAGTAATGGAAATAATAATTTACTTTCAAAGTCATTTATCAAACGTCTTCAATGCATTGCCAAAAACACTTGCAGAGATTCCACACGGTGTGGTGACACGCCATTGATATCTTTACCCTCAAATTATCAAAAGTTAAAACTCTGATTAAACCTCAAAATATTAAAATGCATATCTGTTGAAACATATCCAAAATTACAAGAACTCATGCCCGGATAGAACGACATAATAGGCACCCAACATATAATTCTCTCTAACTTCTTGTGGAGTAAATGAGATAAACTCTGCAAATTGATTAGTGATAATAACACAAAATGGGAATTTAGATTTCAAATCTACTGTCAACCTTTGAACAACAATTCAATGAATTTTGAACATCATCCTTGATTATCTCGGCGTAATTAAATAATTCCGAGCATATTCAATCAGGATTTGCTAATATTAGAATCCTTTAAAAGCTAGTCAAAACACAAAGCTCCATATGCAGAAACACAAAACAAACACAAAAACAAACAAGCTAATAAAGCTTGAATTAACATTTTTAATAATAAAACATCAAATCTAAACAACTGCCTTCAAAATCAAATCGTAAGTCTAAAATCAGAATAGAATAATCATACCATAACAGCTTGGAAATGTTTTGATTCAGAAATATGCAGGACCGTAACCGAGGAAAGAGGCCAATGAACTAGCGCGGCTGCCTCGTTGCCTGTGAAGATGAGAAGGTTAACAGAAATATCTAAATGTCGGTTAAGCACCAACTACTTTCTTTTTTAACTCAAAAACCCTAGCCAAAACCTCTCTGCACAATTTGTGGACCGGTGGCGTAGCCGGCACACTCTTTCCTTCTCGGTGAAACCGAACCGCGATATTTCGGTTCGGTTTTAGGGTTTGGACCGTGGTTCGCTGAGAATTAAAAGGCGAAACAATAGAAAAGAATAAAAACCCGAACTATAAATTTCCACAAGCAAAGATGTATAATATGCTAATACTTCATAATCTTAAAAATAACCTTTAATCGGTCAGTCTCTCAGTCTTTAGCGATCTCTTAAGGATGAGAAATGCCACTGTAGAAATGATCAACGTCGTGGTCGTCTTGTCGCGGGGGATAGTAACTCAGATGATGTTGTTGTCGTCGTTGTTTGGCGATGAGTATTAATGGATTAATTAGGTTTGGAGTAAAAGAAGCACGCGAGAGAGGAAGGGGTATTGGGTATTGGTAATACGAGAGGTTGAAGAAAGAAAGAGGCAGGACAATTAAGTCTTTTGGCTTTTCCTTTTTTATGTTTTATTTATATCGACTAAAACACAGCGTTTTGATAATACAGTTATTAGACCTATTCGGTTTTCTTTGTATAAAAATAAGGGCCAAACCAATAAATCGGATCGAACCAAATTACACTGGCCAGATTGGCTGAAGCGAATAGCAACGGTTAGGCCGTCCCCGCTAAACCTCATTGAGCATAAATGATACTCTCCCTAAAGGCTAAAAGTAGCTAGAGCTTAGAATTTAGGATGTGGCTTAAATTTCTAAGCCCAGATAAATTCGAAAAGGGCCAGTTCAGCGGATGTGAAGCCCAAACTCAATCCTATATTCGACAATGGATAAGCGCTTAAAATAAGACTTGCTTATATCAAGTGTATCAAATGGTTCCATGCATCATACCAATTGACGAAGAGCTTTTAAAATATTTTTACTTTATTCCTTTTTTAAATATTCTAAAATATTTTATAAAATTTCTAAAAGAGGTGTCATTAGATTAAGACTCTATTAAATTTCTTCGAAATCTATTAAAATTTTATGGTATTCAATTCAGATTTCGATAAAAATTATAAAAATCTGATGGTATTCAATTATGACTTTTTAAAACTATATAAATTTGATGATATTCAAAAAATTATTAATTTAGAAAAATATCTACAAAATTATTGATTTTGATGGATTTTAGAGTAATAGGTATGAATAAAAAAGTCATTCACAAATTCGTTCTCTAACTCAAACATTTCAAAAATCTTTTAACATCTAATAGAGTCTTAATTTAATACATCTCTTAATAAAACAGAAGTAGATGAATACCCGCAAATTTTAAACTATCTTTATAGATATCCGTTAAAAATTTTACTGTTCGTATTCAATCTAAATCCGTTTAAATACCTACTTAAATATTCTCACTCGCAACTGTTTAAATATTCATTATCTACTAGTGTTAGTACCCGCACGATGCTCAGAGCAGTATTAAAAAGTGAAATAATATTTTATAACATCATTTAAAATAATAAAATTATATAACAAAATATTTCATTAAAATTCATTACAAAATTGTTATCTCATTGAGAGATTCTTAACATCGTACCAAGCATTTCACCAAGGTATATAATAACAGAAGGTATGCACGGTGTAACTTACATTAAACAATAATAGTCAGCAGAAAAAGATATTGCATAAACCACAATAAGTCAAAATCAACTATTTTCCTATAAATCAATAGTTGCAGCTCATAAAAAAAAAATATTACAACGATTTTCTATAAAATTATTAATACTTCAGTGAATATAATAGCTCATAGAAAACATGATTGGTATAACTATGCACACAGATTACTCGCCTTAAATGATGAGTTGCCTCAGTAATGTTCTTGTAAGCAATATCCGTTGAAGTAATACTACTTTCCCTTTCGAAAAAAATACAAAACTATTAAAGGATGAAGCATTATTTATAACATAATTAAAAAATAGCACCATTCAAAAAATAATAAATAATTTTATATAATTGAAAACTAAAAATTAAAATACCTATTTAACTTAGATTACGAAAAACTTTTTTGTATGCTACATTTATAGCTTCATTTGTGATGTGTGCCTCGTCATCATAAACTAAAACTTTCAATCCATTTTTACTCGTCATCCTTGAAAGAGCAACATAAAGTTGTCCATGAGTAAACACAGGTCTTTTTAGAAATAATCCAGCATGAGATAAAGATTGGTCTTGACTTTTATTAATAGTCATGGCAAATAATATAACGATAGAAAATTGTCTTCGCTAAAATTTAAAAGGTATTCTTGCATCAGATGGAGTCAATGTCATTCTTGGAATTAAGACTTTTTCTCCAACCAAATTTCCTAATAAAGCCTTTGCTTCAATAACCCGACTCCCAAGTCTCGTGATTATCAACCTTGTCCCATTACACAATTCAGATGACTGGTCTATATTTCTCAATAACATCACAGGAACACCAACCTTCAAAGTGATAGAGTGATTTGGAACTCCAGAACATTTAATACTATTCAAAAATTTTGGTGTATGCACATGTTCTAATGATCCAAAAGCATAATCAGACATACAAACCAAATCAGAACACAAATATGATTTCTCAAGGCTATTATTGAGCGAAATCATATATTCATTAATTGACTTCACCATGCCAAGAGTAGGTGCTAGAATTGCTCTATGGTGAATGTAATATATCACAGCATTGTGTAAAGAAATTAGGATTCGTGTTTTCAACAATTGCAGATATTGGATCATCATAATGATTTATGAGAAGATCATCTAGGATTCGAACTTTTTCAAGGCCATCAATTGAGTTCCAGTTGTTCCATCTCCAATTGCCAAAATCCAATCGGAAAAATTCTTTAACTCATCCAAATTTACATTCGAATGATTCCCTTGCAACCTCATGTTCTTTGTCAGCTTCAAAACTTGACAGTAAGACCATAGATACGAAGAATTCAGAGTAGCATGGACAATATCTTGTCTACTACCTTTTGCAATGATAGGCGAAATTTATTGAAAATCACCTCAAAGAACCACTGTTTTACCTCCAAAAGGTTGGTCTAAACTGGATGGACTTTTAAATCTCAAAATGTCTCTTAGAGTTCGATCAAGTGCTTCAAAATAAAACCTATGCATCATCGGTGCCTCATCCTAAATAATTAACTTTGCTTTAATAATCAAATTGGCTAGAGGATTACCTTGCTTTATATTACATGTTGAATCTTCATTTAAATTGAGAGGAATTGCAAATCTGGAATGAGCCGTTCGACCTCCTGGTAACAAAAGAGATACAATACCGCTTGATGCGACAGTTAACACAATGTCACCTTTAGATCTTATTCCAGAAGATAGAGTCCTCCAAATAAAAATCTTACCAGTACCTCCATAACCATATCAAAAGAACAATCCATCTTTGTCTTCATTCATTGCTGTCATTATTTTATCATAAACAAACTTCTGTTCAACAGTCAAATTCCTTATATGTTGTTCATGATCCTTTGACAAAGAAATTCTATTATAACACAATTCATCAAGAATTAATCCGTTACTAAAATCAACCTCTTCTTGATGGTAAACAGGTCTTGGCATTATTGGATAATCCTAAAAAGTTCTGCCGCAACTCTTTAAAATTCTTTCTAGTTTTTGCAAACAATGATTTTTGACCTTATCATCTATTAGCTCAGCATCTAAAGGAAATAATAACACAAAATTAAAAAAAAAATCAATCATCTAAAATCAAATAATTTAATAACAGTTAAGGTACCTAAGTAAGATTTTTAAAAATATAAGTAAATTAAATAAATTATTTGAAAAAGACGCTAAAAAGAGTATTAGAAGAAACAAAAAAAGAACAAAAAATATTATGACATTTATGTTATGTGAAGTATTGAGTTGTAACTCATGACAAATATAATGAAATTTTATAACACAATATAAAATAGTAGACTTTCTTGAGAGATTTGAAATGCTAAAAATTTTTAACTAAGCAAGCAAATCAAACATCTCAAAAGTGCTAAAGTCATAATTAAAATACACTTATATGCAAGTAATGATATATTAAATTGTTATGTCAACAATAGTCATTTGTCCATATATTAAATTTATATGAATAAAGATGTTAATCAATTGGATATCAAGAACATCAAATACTGCTCCATCATCATATATCAAAAGTAGTTTGCAAAAAAGATAGTTATTTAATACACTAAATACATAACAAAGAGTGGAATAAAATATAAAACCTATATTCATCCAAAATCTGTTGAAATTACCACTTAAATAGGTAGAGTACACTCAAATATTTAATTATCTAAATTTTGAACTTATTTAAAATATATTTTTTATTAATAATGGATAAAGTACCCATTACCAAATCCGTTTAATATAGCGGTTAACGAGAGCGCAGGATGGCTGCTGCCGACACTAGCTATTATAGGTTTTCACTGTCGGCAATGATAAGGTTTTAATGGAGGGAAAATAATTTAAAAGAAGATGACACATTTTACTTTTTGGTTACTCGCTTTTTTTCAATTTTCCCATTTTTCCATTGGGCTGCAGCACTTTTTATTTTATTAAATTAAGTCCTAAAATTAATTTTGATTGGATACATAAAAATCATTTTAATCCTAACAAAGTCAATTAAAATCTATAATAAATTCCACCAATTCCATAAAACTCTGCATAAATTTCTAGTGGAATACGTAAAAAGTTTAGAAAATCATTCAATTCAGTCAAACTCAATAATTCTTTTAAAATTTGACACAATCTTAATCCAATGCACCCCTAAATTTGTCTCTAAAAAAATTTTTTTTTCACGTAATAACATTTATGATTGTTCATTAACTGAATGACTTTTATTAATATCTTAATGAGTTAAAAGGTAAAAAATGACAAAATAATATTTGTTAGCTAAATTCTTAACATGCTTATTTTGTTAAATCATGCAAACAAAATAAGTTGGATCAAGTATTATTTTTTTCCTCAACCAATGATAGGAATACACTCATTTTAATTGAAAACTTTTTTTAATTGAATTAAAATTTGAAAAAAAACCCATAGTAAGTTAAAGTATTTAGGGTTTGTAGAAAGGTGAAGTCCCTAAATTGAATTAAAAATTGGAAAAACCATAATAAGTTTATCTAGGATTATTCATTTTCTATTAAAATTACGAAACAGAAATATCGATACCTTAAAAACAAAGCTTAAATAGATAAAAAAATAAAAATCAATTTGGTCTCTTGAACTTGATTAGCAGAATAAAAAAAGATGAGATTTGACTTTTTAGGTCAATTTAGCCATTGAACTTGTTTAAAACATTTAAAAAGATCTAATTTTACTTTTTAGTCCAATTTAATTCTTGAATTTATTTAAAATGATTAAAAAAAATTATATTTGACATTTTGAATCAAATAACCTCTAATACTTATAATGTGAAAATTATCATGATAAGAAAAATCATATTTGACGGTTTAAGTCAATTTAATATCTAATTTTTCATTATACTTACAACGTAAATATCATTATATAGACATTTGTTAAAATTATAGTTGAGATTGAGCTAACTAAATTATTAAAAATTAATTAATTATAAAGTATATAAAAATAATATATGAAGTATATTGTATATCTCTTTATCTTGATTGATGGTTTTGAATTTATAAATATGTATTAATATGAACATTTTAAATATATTACTGGATTATCACTTATGAAATCTATGTATTTTTCATATTAAACGAATTAAAATTACAATGCATGTTTATAAATTTATTATATTATAAAAAATGATACTTTTATAAATTTTAAATTTATATTCATAAGTGTCAGAAAAGTTCAATTTGAATATTCTTAGTGTAAAATTAAAATGAATAAAATGTCAATCATATTATATTAAATCAATTATTAATTTATAAAAATAAAAATAAGTTCAATAATTAAATTAGCATAAAAAGTGAAATAGAGTCTTTTTAATGATTTTATATAAATTTAAATCGGTTTAAAAGATCAAATTTCACCTTTTTGTTTATTTTAGTCTTTCCAAACATATTCCTTTACCAAAACTAACCTTTTTAAAAAAAAAAAAAGAGTACTTTTGGAAGTCCGAAATTGGTGCATGGCTTGGCGACAAAGGTAAAGAGAGTTTAAGAAAGAAGAAGCCAAATTTCCAAAATGAATAAGCTAAGGGATACTGACAAAAAATTTGTAAACAAAAGAATGATTTCATTCTCTCAGCCACTTCAAGATTTATAAACTCAGAATATATATTATTGTGCAAATGGATATATAGAGAAAGAGAAAGCGTACTATTGAAGAGTGGGGGAGTTAAGAATTGAGCCTTTACCAAAAACTATCGAAATGTATAAAATAATAAAAATTATTCATTCATAAAGGATATTATGGAAAAAATAATTATTAAAATATATAAATTTAAAAACCTTATAAATATTTTGGAATATCTTAAAAAAGAATAACAAACAAACAAAATGAGATGAAAAAAAGTATATTATTTTTATTTTATTAATTAGTGATGTTATGTATTTATTATATTTAGTTTGAAATAAAAATTTATGTTGATGCCCATAAAGTACAAAATTGTTAAAATTCATTTTCTTTATAATTTATAAAATAAAAATATTTAAATATTTTTGGTATTATGGTATTTTCTTATAATATAGTATGTTTAAAAAAAAATCGAAAATACTCCTACTTGATCCCCACCAATTAAAAATAATTGGCACAAAATTTCAAACGAGTATCCACCAATTTTAAAAATGAACAAGAGAAGCATCTCATTCTCTAAATTTAGAAAAGACTAAATTTTGTATCTAATTTCGATTTCCATGTTAATCTTTTCAAATTTATCACAATTCACAATGATCATACATAAATCTAACAATCTCTGAAAAACTTCAATTAGTGATTAATTAATTATACATTATATGTATCTAAAATTAGTCACGATAACTTTGTTACTGGTCTTTCTTTAATTTAGAGTCATATAAATCCATTTCTAAAATTTCATCTCTAAAGATTGAAAATTTAACTAAAGGAAACAACTCATTTCTAGGTCGGCTCTATATTTTAATTTTAGAGACAAAAACTTTTACCTTTTTCTTAAATCCTTTCCTAAATTGACACCTTCCTAATGGTGGAAATTAAATCTTTCTTTATAAAATATTAAGAGTGTACTCTCTTACATCACTTATTGCACTCATACCCAAGTTAGCTTGATTTAATAGTTAAAGCGCACTAGACTCTATTTTGGTAATCACATGATCGAGTGGTTGAATCAGCATTTTCAAAAGGGCTTTTAATATAATTGTTTTATGTTCTGAAAATGATTAATCTCTCATCCAATCATTAAATAGTACTAAGATATCCTTGATAATATCAAAAACTCATTATTTGAAAAAGACTATCAAATTATGTAATGAAGATCACATTACATTGTCCAGAAAAAGTATAATCAAATAATATAATCAGTCATGTACTGTAATTCTCATTCCATTACATGATTGATTACATCATACCAAACATGACCTAAGAATATTATTTCTAGAATCTCCATTGAAGTAAATTCCAACTGCGGACAGAAATAGGAACTTTCATCCTTATTAAATAAATTCTAAGTCCTGTTTTTTCCCCCTTTGTTAGGTGTGATACATAGAAGGGTCTCTTTAAGGAGAAAGGACATGAATCTTACTTAGTTTTGCTTTATGAGTAAGCAATGTAAGGGTGGTTTTTGCTTTCTATTGTCAAACATCTCTAATGCCAGCTCTATTCATCAACCTAACTTTCTTTTAATAGTTAAAGTTGATACAAGTTAATAACTATAAATTGCTAGAGAGTATACACTTTCAGGAGAAATTCATGAATATATGTAGTCTTGTAGTTAGAGATGTACACATTATGTCAACCTATGCAGGATGCAAATAGTCATCATTTCCACATGAAAATAATTGAAAGGAGAAAAAATTAAATAAAGAATAGTATTTTAATATTTTTCAATTTTACTAGATATTTTAATTATATAAAGAGCTTTTAATTTTAAAAAGATAATTTAAATATATTTTTAAAAAATAAACGTATTTCAATTATTTTCTTAATTTTTATAAAAAAAAATAAATGGAAATGGAAGGAGAAATATTTATTATTATATTTTAAAACTTTACCATACCTAATACCAACAAATGTAACTATAAAAAATATTTATCATAAATTTCTGGAGACTGTAATAAGACGCATAAAAATCTTATATACACTACTCCAACGCCATGACTTTTTAATATGAAATGGGAAAATGCACCCTTTAAATATTTTAAGTTAATAGAAAAGAGCACTCAAATATCATATTAAACCAATTTAAATTTTTTTAACCCTCCTAAGTAGTTTTAAGTGAAATAAAATTAAAATTGTGTTTGACAACAACTGTATAAGTAGTTTTTAGCATTTTAATTGGTTAAAATGTTAAAAGTCATCTAAAAGACAATTTAATAGCATAACGTTTCGACTAATTTTTAGAAGTTAAACCGTGTTGTGAAAGATTAACTCATATAATATTTAATTTTTAGCGTTTTATAAAAAACTATTCAAATAATTAATAGTTAACGGTTATCAAAATAATTAATTTTACCGATTATATAATATATCAATTAATTAAGGCCCATTTTATAGCGGTATTTGAAATAATATTTAATATTTTAATTGGGTCAAAATACTGTCTTAATTAATTATAGCGTTTAAAATTTTAGAAAGTGTTTCGTAAAATGTTATCTTTATTAACGTTCAGCGTTTTATAATTTTTTATAGCATTTATACTCACCTTTGTCTTACTTTATTCCTTATTTTCATATATATTTTTTTATCGGTTTATATTAAATAACTTATGAAACAGTTATTTGTATTAAATATTTTTAATTAAAATTATTATATAAATGATTAACTACTAAAATGTATTATCAAATAATTAACTGCCAGTAAAACAGCTGTAAACTGTTAAAATAGGCGAGCGCTGCAAAAAGAGGTAAAATTACCGCATATCAAGACTCTAAAAAGCAGCAAAATAAAAGGGAAGGCTGCAGCTAGTTTTGGACACACTTGATAAGTGGATGAATTTTAATGGTGACTGACAATGACAGTCCACAAAATTGTGGGGTCCAAACGTGGAAATCAGGGAATGATATGTTGCTTTCATTAGTTTTTTCTTTTCTTTTTTTTTTTTTCAACTTGATAGTCTGCCAAAAAGATGCACATTACATTACACCACTCTTTAGGCCCAAATTCAAGAGCCAGCTGGGTTTGTTTGGGCCCTCAAAAAGGTACCAATTGTGGTGAGACCCACTTATTGCCTAACCTTACAAGAAATAGTACACGGCATAAGTCGTTAGAGAAAATCTGACTTATGTCTAATATAATATTAACATATTTTGTGAATAAAATATATAAAATGTTTTTTAAGAGGAAAAAAAAAAAAGATAATACCACTTTATTTAAAAAATAACTTCTATTTATTGATTTTTAATCAATATTTTTTGCATAAGTCTTATTTTTTTCTGTAACTATTCAAATAATATTGCATAAAAACCCACAATCCATATTTCTTTTAATGTTCATATTTTTCATGTTTTCCTTAAAAATCTGTGGAGAATAGGATTATAGAATATGATAAGTTGTTATTTTCTTGTTCATTGACAGACAATTTCATTTTCACTGCATGAAATAATAATGGAGTATTGGAGTGGATAAGGATAAAGAGGTACTGAGATAATCATATATGGATGCTTTTTGATTTGTTGAATGAAGAAATACAAATATTTGTTGCAACCCATGTGGCAGACATGTCTAGTAAACTAACGTATGAAAAGTGTGAAAATTACTTGATTGGTTAAAAAATAAATACAAAAATATAATATTAAGTTATGTAAATTAGAAAATATAATAAATAATTTTCTATTAGTTTTCACACATATCCGATTGCATGTCGTTTGCCTGAAGAAACAATCTCTTAGCACAAATTTTGATAAAATAAGGAGTAATTAGGTTAACCAACCAAATCCTGTACATATTACTATTTAATAAAGAAAATTTAGTAATTTTTTTGTTTGATCCATGTGCTGTCTGAAATTTACTGGCTTGACTAATTCAGATAGCTTGACTAATTTGGATATGCGTTAGGAAAAAATACTTTCTCAAGGCTCAAACTTGAAATTTCTTATTAAGAGAGAAAAAATCGATGTCATCTCATTTTACCCCTCGAAATAAAAATTTTAATATTTTTCACTAAAACAAAACTAGTATAGAACATCAATTGTATTTTTAGATATGAATGTCGAATATGGCTATTATTTTATTTGATACAAGGTCAAATAATAAGCTATTATTTTGTAAAATAGAGTTATTATTTGAATATAATATTGATGTAAAGGTCAAATTTACCTCGAAACTCTGAATCTTATCCTACAAACTTAATCTCAAATATTTTGGTAGACTTAATTCGGTTCATTTATAATTATATATTATAATCATAAGTAAATTAAATTGTCATCGTCCTGTAATTTTTTTGTGAAATTTTCTATTTAATTTAATCATGTTATGTTGCACTAACTGATCTTTGTATTTTATGAGGAATACTATAAATCAAAACTTAAAAGCCTTATTAATTAACCAAAAGAGAAGCAAATCAATACAGCAAGTCAATTAATTTATCTTTTGAATTTTTTCGAAAGTGCATTTGCTATAGGAAAAAAATTTGTTACTCTCTACAACCTGAAATGGATTACACTTCCGGATTCTACAAAAAAAAAAAAAAAAAAAGCCCTAGACCCAACTATTATTATTATTATTTTCGTGGGAAAACGAATCCTCTATCCAGAAAATTAGGGATTAGGGATAAATATACAGATGTCAAGCAGCATTAATAAAAAGAAGAGAGGTGATATCTGTACACATTGGTACCAAACGTCAGGTTGTTGAATCTCCAAGTTCTGATATCTGCTTTTCCTTGTTTTTGACTATAATAACTTCAAATACACTCCTACTACCTCAACATTTATATCATCCACATCAGAAAAATATAATAAAAAAACCCAGAAATTTATGTATGTATAGAAATCCTTTCACTTGTTCTTTTAATAGCTACAGTAAATTCGATAAAAAAATATTTAAATATAAAATTTCAAATTTATTTTTATTAGTATGTGAGCCAATCCACAAGATATATGAGTAAGGGGTGGAAAAGGTAGGACATGACATATGGAATTAGGTGAGTATTGCTATGACACAGCCGAGTTATGGAAAGGTTTATGCACGTAACTGAGTTGTTTGTCAATACATTATTACTAGTTGTAAATAGTTAGGTTTCCAACAGAGTTTCGAGTTCCTTTCTTTCTATATAAAGTACAAAAATGTGATGTAAACATAAAAGCTAACTTATCACATACATGGAGATTTGTTTTGCACTTGGGAACTTTAAATACGTACTATATTAGAATTTTGAATGAGTCATGCCGATGAGAGCAAAATTTTTCATTCAATAAGTTTAACAAATTGAACTCCAATCTACTTATTAAGCTCTTTGAATAAACGAATTGAATTTAAGTTCGAACATAATTTAATTAAGTAATCTCTTTTAATTGATTGAATTTAAATTTAACAGAGCTCAGTTTGATTTTTACAGTATCTATATATATATACATATGTAAATGTTATATTGCCTATGACTGAAGAAAGGTTCGTGACTGGAATGCACAGGTTAGGTGTCTGTGCATTTGCTTGGTTTTCACTGTTTAGAATTACGTAGTGTTGTATTGAGAGATGAAGAAGATACAGACATACATTACGAGAATATGAAAGGATTCTAGAACTCTTAAAGCACTATAGAAGGAAAGATTGTGGAGTATATACTGTGAGTCTAGAGGGTATGCTTTTGACTTTTGGACATAGTTTATAGAAGAGCGTCGTTTCTTTGTTGAAGTATATACGTGGATAATCACGTATGGACAAACATAAATTTAATACATGATAGGTGACGTGGCATAAAAGACCTCCAAATCAGCTTGCAATATGGAGTCCACGTAAAATTCCCTATATTGCCATGCAGAGTCCAAATCAGGCTGCTAAATGCACTCAATTGGTAACATTTTCTATCTATATCTAAACATTAAAAAATATGTTGTTCAAAAATATAAAATTAATTAAATATTTATTTGATAGTTAATCATATATTAAACTAATATTTTGCATAAGTCAAAGTTTTAAAATTATTGTTATTAGTGCGAAAAATTATATAAGATTATCAAAATTTATAATTTTAAGAGCATAATAAGACGAGTGCAATAATTTATTTGAAAAATATGAAAGTGAATTTATATATTTTGTAATATCTTCCATGTTTCCACCCATCCCCACATTCGCCATCACAGCCTCCTTTACCCCCTCACTTCGGTCATCACTTAACCAACAAATATTGTCGAAAGGTTTCTTATATATATATATATATATTCTTTGGACATGGATGCCTTTTTTTTAATGTGGATACCTTTGTTTTGATAATTCTAGAATTTAATTAATTAATAATAATAATATAAAATGATATTGCAAGTTGAAAAAGGGTAATTATATGCAATGATATAAAAATTGAGGTTGTAGCAAATATTGATATATAATTAATTTTTGTTATAGATAAATGTGTAAGCCCCATGCAATTGAAGGATAGAATAGAGTAGTCCCATTCCCATATTGTGGCCTCAAAAAAAAAAAAAAAAGAATTAAAAAGAAGAGAAGGAAGCCCATATATATGATTACAAATGATAGCTGCATGTGCACACATACATACATACATATCTAATTTAATTAATAAAAATACAGAAGAGAGAGGGCCTGCAAGAACTAGGATTCTCTATACATCGGATCTGCTGCAATATTTCATTGCCTCAATGCCTCCTTACCTATCCCATTAATTATATAACTCTCTCTCTCTCTCCCTTCCATTATTTGTTTGCATTTATCCATGTTAGATAAGCTTTTGAACTTTCATTTCAATGTCAATAAGTAGTGTACCTAAGCCCCATTACTCTCTTACCATGCCATTGTAAGAGTGTGAATACATTATGTAATATGCATGGAGGGTGTCAATATAAAACATGGCTAAATATATAAATTCACGGCTCAACTTTTCATATTAACAATAATAGTTTTTAGGATTTTTAGTTTTTATATGCAAAATATTGATTTGATGTTTAATTAATATAACTTTTAAAGCAATAATTTTTATATTATTCAACTATATAATAAGTATTTAATTGACCTAATTTTATAAATTAAAATATTTAATAGGTAAAAAAATTGAGAATTTCACAAGATTAAAATAATAAATTTTACGGGTGAATTTCTATATTCAACTGAATATCAATATAAAAACTTTCATGCATGCATTTATTATTATTATTATTATTAAAATTTTCATCAATATGTATTTGATTACTCCCATAAATTTTATTAATCTCATTTCAGAATTTGTAATCGTTCTTGGTCTCATTAGAGAAATTGTTCGCTAAATTCAAACGCTTTTAGATCACTATATTCAAAAATATATTTTATTTATGGTTTAGTATAACATTAGCAAAAGTCATAAAGACTTATTCCATCATTTTAGTATCATCATGAGAATTAATTAAAGGGTTTTGGTTTAGTAAAATTATAAGATTCCAAGTTTGAATCTTAATTTAAAATTTAATTAAAAAGAAAAGTAGTATGATGAACTTTCAATGAGGTTTACTAAACGGAAAAAAATAAAATAAATCTTTTCAAAGTAATTGTAATTTTATATATGTACTCAAACGACCGTTAGATAATTTTTTTTCACTAGTTTCAAAAGTTAATTGCAATTGTACTCATTTGCTTAAAATTGAAATTCAAAATATTTTTTTCGAACCATTTTTAAAATAAATCCAACCTTATTATTTCAGTTTGATTTGAAAATTTTTAAACCATTACATATAGTTTGATTTAATTTTTTTTTTATAATTAGGAGATTTAATCCTGTTTGGCCGTGTAAAAATTTTTTACTCCCTATAAAATACGCTTTTTAAAAATTAAATTTATATTCTTATCTTTATAGAGATTAAGCTCGTTTACCATCTCAACGTATGATGCGTTTAATAATCATAAAATGAATAATCGACACTCTTACTATGCAGAAAGTGTCAAGTAAGTTCAAAAATGAAATCTTATTGGACCACATAGGCAAAGTGCATGCACATACAACAAAAATTTTCTTCTTAAGATCCACTTTCAATTTGCAAATTTTTCCTTTTTTACAATAAAACATGGGATTTGAGTCTCAATATATTTTCGTATCATATATGCAAAACTAAATCTTAATGTTTAAATTTCAATTTACAATTTTTCATGGATTAATGGATTTTTTTAGCCCAAATTTTACATCTTATTATCCCGATTTATAAATTTGGGATTAACTGCACTTATTTTGGAAATTTTGATAAATTGGTTTTCAACTATTTCAATTGCATTCAATTTAATTTTTGAATTTTTGTTAAAAAAAATAAAAAATTATTTTCATATTTTTCAAAGATTAAAATTTAAAATTCAAAATTTTAAGAAATGCAAAATTAACATGCATGAACATTCAAAAATTTTCATATTTACTACGATGAGAATATTTATGATGTTAATTTTTACATATTTTAATTTTATAAATATTCAAAATTCATCAGAGTTTTACGTATTTAATTCAATCCATCATTAAAAACTCAAGGTAATTATAAATCTATATATTTTATTTAATTTTATTATTTTTTATTTAATTACTATTTAGAGGATGAGAGATATTTCTATTTCTGTCTCAAAATTGTTGTATCAGTTTCTTTTATAGGTCTCCTAAAATAATAGTCAAAGCATAAATACCTTTTTTGCTTTCCCCTAATAAAAGAGTTTGCACCAATAATTAATATCGGTTGAATTGATTGGATGGTACAAAAAAAGTCTTATTATAATTAATTCTGAAATTTTAATATACAAATAATTTATTTTATTTTGAAAGTCCCAAATAATCGTTTATATACCATTTTTTATTATATTTAAGGGTAATATGTAGAAAAATAAGAAATAATTTTAATAAATTAATTTAATTAACTATTCTTAAATTGTCGTATGAAACAAGATTTTAGGACAAAACGAGCATTGAGTCAATACACAGTAGCTTTTTGAGATGAGTGACTAATAATTTTTTTTGTGTAAGTTACCGGTATTCAGACCCTATTATCAAGAACTATCTAATTAGATTGCGCTTTCCTGCAGATATATTTAATAGAGATAAAATCTTAATGCGCTTTCTATATGTCCAGATTGCGTTGCCAACTGAATGACCAATAACTGAACAATCATACAGCACACAAATTTATCAAATGATTGTTCTTGGCTGCCAACTGGGATTAGGGAAAAAAAAATCAAGCAACAAAATGCCACTAATCTCTAATTGATATTTCAAAGTGAATAAGATATAATTGATAAAATTTATTGAAGTGGAGTGTGATTATAATGCAATCTAGCTAGCCATGTCCATGGTGTAGCCCTAAAAGAAAACATTAGGGATACTTATACACTGTGCTTTGGGGCTTTGGGTGTTTAAACAATCCAGTGCCAGAAAATTAATAATTTAATTGATAAAGCAAAAACAAATATGAAAAGAAATAGACCAAAAAAACTATGGGGAACAAGGGTAGTTTTCTGTTGATGAAGACCACATAGAAAGTGATAGAGGAAATGAGAAAGAGAAAGGTAGGCCCATTTGCCTTTAGTTGTGGTATAAGGTCATGTGTAAGTGTGTATGCAACTAGGAAAGGCAAGAGGGAGAGATAAAGTAGAAGGAGATGTTTGAAAGAGGGTCCCATTTTGGAGGGGTTATAATGGAAGTAGCCTTCAATCCCCTCTGGACTTGTTTCAAATTCTATCTTCTTATAAGTTATAATCTTTTACCTTCCATTGCTTTAATCTTCAAATTAATATTAGGTTGCCTACTTAACTATTCATGTAAAAACTTCATTTATAAAGTGGTTATGTCAATCGGCAAAATCCACGAGACATCTCAATCATCTAAAATAACATTGCGAGCTACACAATTGATATAACATTTCTCTTAGCTCACCAAATCAATAAAAAGTATTGTCTTCTAATTTGTTATAATAATAAAAAAAAATTAAGAAATAGGATTAGGAAATATGCTAATTAAAGGTTTGACCAAGCATATGTATGTGTATGACATGTCATGAGCATTAAAAAAATACATATATGTGAAGTAGGGGAAGCCTTAATGCAAAGACAATCAAATCACAAAATCATGTCATTTCATTACAATTTTTCTGTTTACTTATGATTACAACGATTTAAAATCTTTGAAAACGATATCCTAACGTCCATATCTAAGAGAATTATTAGGTTAAATATTAGTCTGTGACAAATAATTAAAAAAACATAACCATAATATATTAATTAATATGTAATTTCGTGTCATATATTCTAAAATTCTAACTTGGAAATTTAGTGCGGTTTTCAACCACTTTATAGACAAATATATCTAAATCATATTTTACCAATTACAACATCAATCACTTTCCAAATATTAATTAAGCTTTTCTCTTGCTAAAAAAACAGAAAAAGAAAAAAAAAAAAAAAGGAAATCTTTAGTCTATAGTTGTTAGAACTATACATATTATAATGTTGAATTAATACTTCCTCCGTCGCAAAATATATTTTGAGTGATTGTTTTATTTAAAGTATAAGTTGTTTTATAATTTGGAAAAATTAATTATTTTCTTAATTTATAGGTAAAATTTATTTGAAAATTTAATTTATTTTTACAAATTCAATGAAGGCATTGACTATAGTTGATATTAAAAAATTTATTTTCTTTGTTTGATAACAATAAGCTTAGAGTATCTCCAATGCAATAGATTGCGGTTGATGTGTCATACAAAATAGAATGTGTGAATAATGATGTAATTGAATGTCTATTTATAGATAGATTTTAAATATATTTCTACAATGCATTAGTTTTGAATCTCATTTTATGATATTTTTCTCTCTTTTTTGGATCCACAATTTAATATGCAACCAGTCACTAATATTAAATGTCTCTATTTATTTTTATTTACATATTTTAGAATACTAACCAATATTTAATATTTTCTCAATAAAAAAATAATACAATTATCTTGAAATTTTAAATGATAATTTAATATTTTTAAAATTTCTACATCCAAAATTAGGATTAAATGAAGGTATTATAATTTTAACCATAATACAACATTTTACTAATTTGGGTGAAAACATTAACCTTATTATTACGGGATAGAAGGAATTTTTTTTTTAAACGAACTCAAACCACAATATTAAATTCTAAACGAGACTTAGTTTAGTTAGTTAGCTTTCTAAGCTAAATCCAAGAAGACCAACGGAATGTTGCTAAAAGGGCGTAAGGGACATTTACGGCTTTAATGAATTGGTTAATACTTTTTAAAAAAAAAAAAAAATAGCTGGAGGACTGGACCAGTCAATATCATAAAACTGATACATATACCAGTCAATATCATTTAGAAGTATTTTTGACCAATAACAGAAAGAAGTGCTATCTACGCGCATCGAGAGCGAGTGGGTTTTAAAACTTCAATAGACATTTTATGCGGTTTCTCTCTCTACAATCTCTTGTACAACTTCCCAGGTACCAACTACCAATTAAGAAAACTAAAACCCCGTTTGCCCACGTCAGCATTCTGACATGTTAGATCAAATGCCACCAACTGATACGTGTAGACATGCATGTGGGTTACTACGTAACCAGGGCCGAGTTTCCCGCCATCCTTCACGGGCCCAAGAACCCAAATGATAAAAATAAATTAAAAAACCACCGTTCCGTCTTAGACCGATTCGGTCTAGCACTTTTTGCCGTAGGGTTTAGTATTTACCTAAAGTTAAAACTTTACTCCTATTATTTGAGCGTCTATAACAATATTAGCTATTTTAACCACGGTAATTATTGTAACTATTTATACAGAGGTTTAAATTAAAATTTTTTATTAGTAATAATTATTTAATTAACAGTCTAATTAATTAAATTTATAAAAAAAATAATGGATATGATTATAAAAAAATTTAATTAAAAGTGAAATACTAAAGATAAAAAGGCATTTCATAAAAGTTATTTCATCTGTTCTATAATATTATGTCACATTTAAAATTTTATATCTTTTAAAAAAATTATTAAATTTATTTAATTTATAATACATTATTCAGTTGTTAATTTAATATTAATTTTTTAAGAAAATCATTAAATTGAAATCATAATTATTGATCAAATACAAAAAGTAAACATGAAAAGAAAAATTTATTACTCTTTGAAATCACAGATGTGAAAAGTATTTCGAAATAAATTATTTATCAACTGTGACAGGTACTTATGGAACGAATGTAATATGTTACCGAACACTATAATTAATAGAGATAGGAGTTTTGATTTGATCAAACGCTGAAAACTACTTTAAAAATAATGACCGAATTAAGCTTTTGACCCTGTTTGGTAATTTCAGCGGTTCTAGTAGATGTTTGCTGTTGTAATAGTTGTCGGCTTGTTTACTAGCTGTTAGGAGTTAGATATTAGCTATTAGCGGTTAATTATTTATATAGCGGTTTAAAATAAAAGTGTTGATAATAATAAATGTTTGATTAGCTGTTTATATGACAATACAAAAAAATATAAGGTCAAAAGAACAAGATAAAAATAAGTGATGGATATAAACTTGATGAAAAAATTTATTAAACGTTGAACATTAAACATGATAACGTTTCATGAATCACTGCATCAAATACTCTTATCGAATATTAATAGGTGATAATTAATTTTTATATTAGTGTTTAAAATCTGAGAAAACGACTATGAAACATTACTCTTTCCAATGTTTAAAGAAATATCAATAAAACATATGACAACTTTTAAAATAGTTAATAATTATTAAAATAATTAATTATATAAAGTATGGCCAAAGTTAAAATAGTACTAAAAAATATTCAAACTTTGTATAAATTTGATGTCATTTATTTATCAAAAATTGATGTTGTTGTTGTCATTATTATTTTCTCTATCTATGTAAATTTAATGTCATTTATTTATCTAAAATACATAAGCATATATTTTTATCTCTGTTCAAATTTTTAATTTTTTTTCTATCTCTTTTCTTTTTAATATTATTTTCTTTATCTATATGAATTTAATATCATTTCGTATTATTTATTTATTATAATATTTAGATATTATATATTTTTTTGGATAATAATTAATAGTTATTATAACTTAAAAATTTTAAAATTAAATTGTAAAATATTTTTAATTATTTCGTCTAAAACTTCAGATTTTAGAATTTTTACTATGAACTAAAATCTTTAATAGCTTAATAAGGGAGAGTTTTGACAATTAAAAGAATTTTTCACATCATGAACCAAAAAAAAAGAAAAGTAAATTTTGGAAAAAAAGTAGTTTTGAAAAAATAAGTTATAAAAACTAAAAACTACTTCATGTTTCTAATAAATAAAAAATTAAAAACAAGCAATTATCACAAACATGCTTCATGTTTCCCATTTATACTTATAACATTCCTCATTCTATAATTTAATTTAAAATATTACCAAGTAGCAAATTGTGCAATTTACACCAATTTTTCATATAAGATAAAGTACCATTCTTTTATATATTATTATATAGAATTATGATTTAAAATATTTTAAAATGACAAATTATGTTGTATAACGCAAACTACTCTCCTTATATATAGATACAGATGATCGTAACAATATTTATTTAATTAATTAATTTTTACAATTAAATATTATGAAACCATCTATAAATTTCAACAATAACATTACTGTTTAATCATAAATTTAAATAATTAAAAAATCAAAATGAATGGCTAAGTTGAATTTTTCTCAATATAAATAATTTATGAAAATGAACTATTATAGTATAAATAATTTTTGTTAAGTGGCGGTAATAATAAAAATATTAAAATAAGACATCTTTGCATTAGAATTTTAGTAGGGCAATAGTGGTAATTATCATATAACTCCAATCAATTTTTTTTATTCCTTGAGATGCTCGCCAAAATAATATAGAATATAGTGGTGTCAAAATGGATCATGACACGTTAACACGATTCGTCTAATATGCAAAATAAACAGGTTATGATTGAGGTTGAATATGTTTGTATTATAAATGGGTTATATGGGTGGTACATGGGTCAACACAACCTATTTAATCTGCTTATGATATTAGATGGGTTAAACATTTCGTGTATATGTCACTTGGCTAATTTTCGTGTCGTGTTTGCATTGAAAAATCTGACACGATTATTAAATGGGTCACGTTCGTATTGACTTTAATCATGTGCATGTTAGGCGAATCCGTGTCAAACTCGACATGCCAATCCGTTTTGACACCTCTAATAAAATACATAATATGAATAGTTTTCTCTTCAACTCATCAAATTGATATATATATATATATATATATATATATATATATATATATGCGGATGGTATTAATTGGAGTTAACCAACTAGGTAGGTATGACCGCGGTTCCAAAACTGTCGATTTCGATTTTAAAATCGCCAGTTTCGATTTTAAGAAAGATGGAACTGAAACTGAACCACTTTTATACGGTTTTAAAACCGCTAATTTTGATTCAGTTTTGGTTTGAAATCGAAATTATATAATTTTTTTTAACATTTTAAATTTTTTTAGCTAAATAAGAAAATTAAAAATAAATAATAGTATTAAATTAAAAAAATGACTAAAAAAGTAAATTAATAGTTTTAAAATTTATTTAAAAATTACAATTATAAATTTTTTTTATTTCAAAAATATACTCTTCAAATTGCCGTTTTTGACCATTGTAAGGAAAAAAATGTTTTTAATTTATTTGAGAGTCAAAAATAAATCTTAAATAAATATTGTCTAATTTATATGTAAAAACATATATTATAAAGGGTAAAAGATTTAAATAAAAAATATTTAAATGAAAAGCAATTTTTTTCTCTTTTTCAATTTATAATTTATAAATTATATTTATACTCATAAATTTTAAGATGATGGTAAAGTTAATACATTTGGCGTTGAAAAATAAAATTAATTTCACAATTAATATATATATATATATATATATATATATACACACACGGTTGCAAACTCTAAATAGCAAACTCTAAATATAAGGAACCGTAATCGATCCTTAAATCGCCGATTTTGATTACGGTTTAGAACATTGAACCATTGATCACGATTCGATTTCGATTTTAACCGGTTCAATTTTGGTTCGAAATCGAACCGTGGTCATGCCTACAACTAGGTGTGATTTGATTGGTCTTCTCACTGGTGTGAAGAGTGAGATGTTTTGAATTCGAGTCATCTTGACCGTAAGAGTTTTCACCAATTTGATGAGTTGAAGAGAGAACTATATATAAGAAGACAAACCAAATCACACCTAATAATTTTAATTGCTACAATTGATACTGTGAAATAATTTTTTCTTAACAATTGTGGTCTCCATTCATTAACTGTTACTATTATACTGATGTAATTGTTAATGGGACCCTGACCACGATATGTCATTTGCTGACGTAAATTTTTAAGGATAATTGTTAAAAAATTGACCAAAACTATTAAAAAGATCAAAGTTTAGAATTTTTTAATCAATTACAAAAAAGAGTAATAGTTTTTTCTAGTCGTTTAAAATTATCGACGCTCATGTTATAATAATTAAATATTAAAAAATTTTTAAAAATTCAATAAAATTATTAACATAGCACGAGAAAGAAAACCAAATGTTATATAATTAATCAATTATAAATTCACTTTAATTTCAAAATTAATAGTATTATTTATCGGAATCTCTTCAATAATTCACATCTCATAGTTACACTAAAACCACAAAACGTATTGTATATTTTAGTGAAAGATAAATTGATAAATTAAAATTTTTATTTTGTATTGAAATCATAAGTTGAATTGATTGCCTCAATTTAAAATAAAAATTATTATTTATTTATATAATTATTTTTTAATTACTGTTTGTGAATATAAAATTGAGAAATAATTTTTTAAAATAGTTTTTTGTCTGAAAAAACATTACTTTTGTCAAAACCATATATATATATATATATATATATTTTTTTTTTTTCTTTTGGAAAGAAGAACAATTTTTTAAAAAGTATATTTCGTTTGATGACGGACTTGCCACATTTTCGTAGAGGTAGGTTAGTCGATAACTTCAAAAATCAAGGGAAAAATAAATATTATTTTGGAAAAAAAAAAAAATCAGAACACAATCTGTAAGCAATTACGCACAAGTTAATTAAACTTTGACCGCTAGTGCATGTTTCCTAAACCCCGTTACGGATGCACGTCTCAACCTCAACCCCAAACCTAACCCTAGTCTCTGCCACTACGCCGTTTTCTAGTGCTTTGGACATGCCCACGTGGCGGTCATGTCAGTGGTCCCCACCCCCACGGCCTCTGGTTATGGATACATTCGATGGCTCTCTGCCCCATTTGCTCCTCCTCTCTCTTAAATTTCTCTCTCTCATAATAATCCCCGGCCAGTAGTTTGTCAGATTCCGGCCACCTTTTTTCTTCCCATTTATATATATATACCCCACCTTCTACTCTCTCTTCCCTTTACCCCTAACATTTTCTATTCTCTTTTCTTTCTTCCTTCCTTTCTGGTTTTTACACACACGTAGGCGCATGTATCTGTACATGGCCATATCAGGAACAGTATATGTACTTCGTCTATGACTCGTGTCCAACGGGAAAAGAAATAAAAAGTGATATACTACCCTGCGCACCTTCTTCACCCCGCGTACTTTAGCCTCTACCTTTAGTATCTTTCTGATTCCTACTTTTGTGTCATTTGTTTTCTGCGTCCCTTTTAATTTTGCAAAATTATAATTAAGACGATGAACAGAGCATTATTGCCGGAGATGTTACACTGTACGGACATGACTGTGCTAGAGAGACAAAGGGCTCGCTTTAAATGGCAACAAGAGCAGCAGCAACAAAACCCAGTACAGATTGAACAAGAAAGTTTTAATTTTGGCGATTTGAGTGGGATTTTTCAGTTGCAGCAGCAGCGGGAACAAGGGTTTCAAGGTGATCTCAGAGAGGTGGTCACCCGGTCTGTTAAGCCTGACCCGGGTTTGATGGATAATGGGTGGCCTGATTTGGTTGGGTTCGGCTCAGCTTGTGGATATGGGAATAGTAATGGGTCTGGTTTTGGTATCAATTATGGTATTTCTAGAACTTCTAGCTGTCCACCTGCGGTGGCTGCCGCGGCAGTGGCGGATGCAGCTGCAGTTGCGTCCGGGAAATTGAGTTCTGGAGGTGGTAGAGAAAGTTTGAAGAAGAGAAAGGTTGATAAAGTGCAGAATAATACAAAGGTTTTGATTTCTTTTCTTTCTTGCTTCTTTTCTAGCAACAGAATAAAGAATGGTTTGGCTCTTGATTTCTTGTGTACTCCTGAACAAATATAAATAAGTGTATAAAAAATTGTCAAATTAAGAAGAACAGGATCTTAAAAGTACACATTGTTTGCCTGGTTTAATTTGTTAATTATTTAATTGATTAATCATATATGCCTAATTAAAAAAAGATTCTTTTGGGCTTCTTGTGTAGGTTGCCGCAGAAGATGACAGCAGGGTTGGCAAAAGAATCAAAGGGTGTGCAGAGGAAGGAGAGTCAAAGATCACAGACAAAACTAACAGCAAAACCACCAACACCACCACCAACAACAGCAGCAAAAACAGTAACAAAGAAAATTCAGCTGAAACTTCTAAGGATAACTCTAAAGTAACAGAGATTCAAAAGCCAGATTACATTCATGTTCGGGCCCGCCGCGGCCAAGCCACCGATAGCCATAGCTTAGCTGAAAGAGTAAGTTGGATGAACCTTCATTGATTTTCTTTTTCTATATTAAATTTCTTATTTTGGTTAGTTGGGGTTTTTTAACTTGTAATGTCATAGCTCTGAACAGGACTTAGTAGTTAACATGCGTTTTGCTTGTTTTATGCAGGTGAGGAGGGAAAAAATAAGTGAAAGAATGAAGTATCTGCAAGATTTGGTGCCTGGGTGTAACAAAATCACAGGAAAGGCAGGCATGCTTGATGAGATCATTAACTATGTTCAATCTCTTCAAAGACAAGTAGAGGTAATTAACTAAATATTTCTCAATTGGTTATTTACCCTTGTTTATAGGCCTTAATTTATATTTGCACATCTGTGTACTTGCCATATGTTTCTTCAAATTTCTTTTTTGGGTCTTAATTAACACAGAATATGTTGCTATTTATGAACAGTTCTTGTCAATGAAACTAGCTGCTGTGAATCCAAGGCTTGACTTTAACATTGATAACTTATTTGCTAAAGAGGTAATAGTTAATCATGGATTTTATTGGCATGAATTCATAATTTTGAAAATATATTATGGTTATCGAATCATTTTTAATTTGTTTCCATGAACAGAGTTTTCCTGCTTATGTAACCAATTTTCCGACAATTGGGATGTTGTCCGATATGACTAATCCTGCATATCTTCAGTTTAATCCAGTACAGCAACAGCAACAACAACAGCATCAGCAACATCAACAACAACAGTTAGTGACATGTTGTGGATTGGATATAGGGATAAATAATCCTTCTGATATAGTGCTTAGACGAACGATTAGCGCTCCAATATCAATGCCTGAGATGTTTGTTGACTCATCTTGCTTCACTGTAAAAGTCTTGCACACTTTATAATTATCATAATTAATTTATCTATCTCTTATGGATTATGGTAATTAAAATGTTATTCTCATATAAATCATTTTTGTTTTAACTATTGCAGCAAATCCAGCCTTCACCAACTTGGGATGCTGATTTACAAAATCTTTACAGTGTAGCATTTGATCAATCAAGATCAACATCTTTCCCTACTCAACCATTTACAGGTAATATGGAGCTAACAAAATGTCTTGTCAATCTTTGCTTTATTATTGGTTTGATAATTCTCACAAGGCTAAAAATAAGCAAAAGTGGGTTTTAACTACCATTGATTGAGACTCCGGATAACCCCACAATTGCTAATGATTTTGCTTTAGAAATATCAAAATTTAAGAAAAAGAAAGAAAAAAAAAAATTAAGTGATTGAAATGAAGAAAGTTGGTTAAAGGGCATTTTCTATCTTTTCTCTCCAATGATCAAAACCACAGATCTTTTCAATGATCTCACCTATTTTTTTTTAGAAAGAAGAAGCAATATAATCAAAGGTACAAAACATTTTGACTGTATAAAGACATAATGGCCATCTATTTTTCCAATTGATGGCATATAATTATGAATGGGTCCCTATGGGTAAAGATTTGACAAAGTGTATAGAATGATTCTCACAATCAAATAATCTTGTTGATTATGATTGTTAATCATATTAGCTTTTAGTAAATCATTAATTAGATATAAAATATTGTCTATTCTCTGTTCCTAAATTCCCATGCCTCTCATTTTCATTACACACAGACTTATTCTAAAAGATATGTATAAACTTTTGCAGGTACTATTGAACCTAGCAATCTGAAGATGGAGATGTGAATGGGAACATCATCGATTACACCATTCTTGGAAGAGAAGATTATTCTAAATCCTTTTGATCTTGATGATTCTTTTTTCTTCTCTAAGCACATACCGTATATATTCTGTATGTATACTTGTGATTACATATATAGTATGAATAAAATCATACCTATTAACATCAAATCCCCTTTGCTTTCTCACAACGCATATTGCAAAATCACACCCATAATGATCTTTTTTTTTTGTTACACCAAAAAATTAGTACTGTACAAAAAAGTATCTGTAAACACATTTTCAATTTTTGTGGACTGAATTAGCCTTTATAGCAATTTGGCATGAATTGTTGAAAGAAAAAGAAAAAAAGAAGGGCACAAGTGGATTGAAAATTGTATTGTGTATTGTTGTTATCCAGTGGTAGAAACAAGTTGTTCCTCTGTTGGATGAACCTGAGTGACAAGGCTCAATGAAAGCCAGTGGACATGTGGACCGTCTCAGCTCCCTCTTAGGGCAGAATAATATTTAGGTTGATCGAGACCTTAGTAATTTATTTTATAAAATAAATACTGAAGCAACATGGGACATGCATTCCTTACTATAGTTTTCATGTCTTAGCAACCTTCCAAAATTTATTAATTAATGTTTGGTCATTGTATATAAATATGCCATTCTTTTATTTTTAAATGTTTTTTAGTTAAAATAATATTAACTAATTTCTTTAAAAAAAAAAAAAAGAAATACTGTTAACTAACTCAGATACTCTTATTATTTATCATTTCATGTGTATTAAAGAGAGCTGTAGAGATAATATTCAAAGTTTGTCGTTCCTAGTGCATGGAGAGGTTATGGATATCATGCAATTTGTCTTTAGACTCTAATTTCATACCATTTGACATTTTCTTCTTCGAAAGCGAAAGGAAGCCATTGAAAGAAAAAGATTCAATTAGCTTTCGTTCCTTCAATGTCTCTATTTGCTATACTTCTAATAAATATTAAATCTAGGTCGAAGTTCATAGTTTAGACTTTTCGCCTCTTTCAGCTGACTGAGCTACATTTCGAAGGTAGATTTAATATATTTTTAAAGTGCTATATATATATATATTTTTTTTTCTTCTAAGAGATTAATTTTTGTCTAAATCAGATGAAAAATGATTTTTTAAATATTTTTTTTTATTTAAAATAATATATATTGTAATTTATATTTAATGAAATTAGTATGAAATTTGAATTCAATCAAATTGTGTTCTCTCTCTTAGATCGACAGGTAGATGAAAATGGTTGGTAGGTTTTAAGATACTAATTGTCTACGTAAAAATATTATCCTTTTCTATAATAGATTTTTTACTTTTAATTAATAAAAATTAATATTATAAAATATAAATCAATCATACGCCAAGAGAAAAAACCTAATACCTAATGTTACCCAATCTGTAACAGATTTATTATAACTCCTAAGAAAGCAAAATGAACCAATTGCCAACATAGACAAATTTTCACATAAGAATGTCATGTAAATAATACAATTAACTACCCATTTCAATGACCAAACAAAGTATGAGCTAAGGGCTTCCTAATATTTATAAATTTTGACATTTTTGAAGGAAAAAAAAAAGATATTTAATTCATTTCAAAACAAATTAGTCTATATCTAAAAATAAAAAAATTTATATTTAAAAAGCATAGTGATTTTATTAGTTATTTCTTTTGTAATAGTTCCTTTTCATTTTGTTATAGAAATAGAAAGAAATTCTTCTAATATTCAATAAACAAACTTTTTTTTTATTTTCCTTTTAGGAAGTTATACAACTTTGAATATATATACTATAATAGTACTCTTTTTACATTTTTGGATTTTGGATCTGTTCAATAAAATTATTCGTTTTGGTGGGTGTTAACTTTTTAGCACCATTTAACTTCGTAAAATGTTAAAGTTAAATTAATTTTTATAAAACGTTATTTTAATCGTTTTGGTGGCTGTTAACTAATTGGAACGTTGAGTTACTTGAAAAGATAATATTTAGTTATTTAACTAATTAAAATGCTAAAAGCTACTTAAAAAACTGATATTAAACACAGTCTTTTGTCTTATTTAATAATTTTATCACAATTAGGTGGATGAAAATACTCAAAATTTAAAATGTTATATTTATTTAAAAAAAAAAAATGAAAAGAACAACAAAATTATACTTAACTGAAGTTAGAATTATAAAATTAAAATTATGTTATGATATTTCCTAACTTGTTGGAATATGCAAATGAACTCACTCACTGAAAATGAAACATCTTTAAAGGATGTTTGAGGATATTTCCTAAGTTGTTCTCTTGTTTTCTTATTTTTTCCCAAACAAAATGAACCCACCCATTTTTCTCTTGTATATAAAAACAAAGCACAAGAATTTCCCTTGACAAGGTACAGGCTGTAGAGGTTCGAGTAAGAAGAATGACATCTTGGGTTTTCTTTTCTTGGTAGGTGGTTACGATCTTGACATCATTTGAAAAATGATTTAGCTATAAACCTCAACTTCCTCAAACAGTTGGTCCATTCTTTGCCTGTGCAAAGTTCATATCCTATACGTACATTTTTTAGTCTTCCTTTACATATCTATATGTGTATATCGGAAATTTTTAAAGTACATCGAGCTGTTAGAATTTAAATTCTCGACCTTTTGCACTGTGGGTTATTAATTTATCGATATTGACAAGTAAGAAAGAAGCGTTTCAGGTTGAACTTCGAGGGCGGTGGGTGTGTAATATATACATATGATAGAAAAACAAAGAGGAGGACCACTAGAGAGAGAGAGAGAGAGAGAGAGAGGCCTTAAAGAAAAGGGCTGCCCTCATTTTCAAGCCACAGAGAAATGGTGAGAGGAGTGGACCTGCCTCATCCATTGCCAAGATCTCTTTGATTCTCTTTGTTTTCTATGGATGGTGAAAGATGATATTGCCTTCTCCCTTTCTTGGGCCCTTTCCACCTTTATGCGAATTTCCTTTTCTTTTTCCTTAAAAAAACATACTGTTTGCTTCCCATCTAATTAATTTTCGATATTTTTTCTCTCAATCTTTTGAATATGTTTGCATATGTATACATATTGTAAGGCTCACAGAAAGATTCTCTTTGGCCATGTGTGTAATTTAGTGATTGGAATGAGATTTTTGTGTTGGAGCAACAAGTTTCTGTCTTTACCTTGCTACGAGAATCTTGGAAATAAATAGAGAGACAGAGCCATTTACCTCAGAACAGTGTCAGAAATTTTGAGCCCTAACTCCAACTTTTAAGGGTCCGTTTGGATCGGTTCGGTTCAAAAAAGATGAGGAAGAAATCGAAATTAGCAAAAGAAAAAATTAGTGGGAAATCTATATTTATGATCTCTTCATGAATAAGAACCATAATTTCTTCCTTTCCCTAGGGAATGAGAATTCCTTCCCATGAAAATGTGGCATGTAATATAAATTTTCAAACATATTACTATTAGAAAATATATAATTAATATTTTAAAATTACATAAATTTCAGTAAAATTAAAATATACAATATTGAGACTAATAAATTTAAATATATAATCGGTTGTGAACATAAAATTTGATAAAATTAAAATAAATTATACATATTTGTCATACTTTGGTTAATATAATTTTTAATATATATTTATTAATGTATATATATTTTTTAATTCATTAGAAGGTTCAATAGCACAAAAATAACACTTAAAACAAAGATAACTCTTTCTTTAATTCAACAAATTAATAAAAACATTTATGGTCGCAAAAATTTGAAATTGAAACCTCTCATTCCTTATACAACTTAAAAGATCAATTAGACTAACTTCGTTAATATAATAATTTGCTTATAAGAACATACCATGGAATAAAAAAAGTTTAGAAACTTTCATTTTGAATTCTAGTTGATTCTGATTTTGATTTCCGGAGTCTGAACTAAATGGACCCCGAGTGCAATTCTGGACGTGTGAAATAAATAATTGGGCTGTAATGGGCTAGGCTTGCAAAGACCCAATCTTCAATTGGTTTTTCTTCTGGGCCATCTAAGCCTGTATGCTAAAAAAGTAAAAGAGGAAGAGAGAAAGGATAAAGAAAGAAAAAGGAGTTTGGTATAAAATACCTTCGGTAGAGTTTATCAAATGCAAAATTCTAATCTTAAATCTACATTAATTCTTAATCTCCTTAGTCTTTCCATACTTAGCCGGAATAAATATTCAGATAAATTCCATTTTTTAGGTAAAATTTGTCTGAAGATACGATCATAACTAACCGTGTAACTTACACCAACTAAACTAAACAGGTGTTGAAACTTCAAACCAATCTATCAGATTTGGAGTTCAAGGTTTCATAGTTACGTTTCAACAAAAACCTATAAAAATGTCTTAGCATAGTTCATCGATAGGTACAGAATGTTACTGTAAACTATTTACTTCGCAAGGGATTTGATACATAATTAGATTTATAGCAAGTTGCATTTGCTTTCAGCGCAAAATGACTTAAGCCATTTTAATTGGATTTTCCTCCATACCTACTACATATTCTAACACAGAGACCAGGGAATGAATAAATTGGCAAATTTGAAAGGCAATCAATATTTTCACAACGTAAGTTTGTCATACAAACAACAAATAAATAATAGCTAAACTTTGTTGTAATGAACGTCATACAATAAATCATCTTCCTGAGAGACCTATCATATCAATCTATCCAAACAATCAAAGAACTATAGAATACACACATTTCACAACATCAAATGCCAGAGCTGGTAGCTAGTTCCCATCCATTTTGTTCCTTTATGACAGTTCTATTACTTCCATTGTATTAATGATTCATCTCCAGCTGCTGCAAATTCAAAGATAAATAATAAATTTAACATAAAATTTGTTGGATGTCTGGTTGGATAAGAGTGTGCACTGGCAATTTAGATTTGTGTTTCTAGTGCAAAGTCATTTAAAAGAAAATCATCCAACGAAATATTTTATCTATATGGGTCGTGCTGAAAGTAATACCTTTCCCAGGAACAATAATAACAGGCGCTGCTTTACAGTGGTGGAAGCAATATTCACTCACACTTCCCTGCAAGACACTGCAAGGAAATAATAATCAAGAGATTTCCTTCCAATTGAGCTGCTTTATCAAAAAACCATATATAAGAATACAGAGCGAGAGAGAGACAATTTGTACCTTTGAACTATGCCTCTGCCTCTGGTACCCATCACCACAGCAGCAGGCCTTAACCTTTCTGCTTCTTTGCAAATAACTTTACCTGCATCCCCTTCCACAATGCGAGCAACACTCTTCACCTAATTCCATACAGATCAACATTATTTAAATATTTGAGCGAGGAATTCAATTAAGGAGGCCATTTTGGTTTGCTTTAAAATTGGAAAAAAGAATGTTATCCTTGGAATAAAATTCCTTTTTGGTTTGCTTGATAACAAATCTAATATTTTTCAGATGATACTCTACTTGAAAACTTTAAATACATTGAAATGATATTTATATATAAACTTGATGTAACCAACAAATTCTATTCAGCTATTTGAAAAATAAACTTAGAATATGATTCTTTGAACTTAGATATCTATTTCCATTCTTATTTCAGTTTCAAGGTTAATGCAACAAATACTAGATAATAATGCCAAGTTTAAATTAATAATTTCACACCCTATTTAGTGAACTGGGTTAGCTATTGTGGAGTTAGGCAAAAGAAATACCTATGTGCCAAAACAGAGGATATTGCATTTAGAATAGGTGGTGATGAAAACATGAATCAGAGTAAATTAAAACAATAGTAGCAATAGCCAAAAGATGCAAAGAAAGATTATGAATGCAAAATCATGTTGTCATTAAATAAGCATCTCAATTTTCAGTCCATTATTGAATCAAAATCATAAACTTTGTTTGGTTCCACAAATGAAATAAAATATACATAAAACATAAAAAATTGCAAAATATGAATATCTATTTTAATGATTAAAAATGCTTTTTTTAAAAAAAAAAAAAAAAAAAAAAAAGAGACTGTGTTGTTGTATTCAACATTACTATTTTTTTTTTTTGAGATTGCAATCAGATTTAAGAATCATCCCATGAACAAATCCATGAGTAATGGAGATAAAATAAACTCTAAAATTAAAACAATTAATTGTATCAACTAAAAAACACAAGTGATTAGACACAAAATTTCAAATTCAGGAACATAAACAAATAAAAGTTCCTCAGAAAGTTCAGATTTTTTCACTCACCATGACAACCTGGAAAGCCTCCACAGCAAGCTTCTCCATAAGAGCCTGAGCCATCTCATAAACTACATCATTCTGCACACCTATTAAAATATAAACAAATAAAAATAATTAAATCCCAGAAAACATCATCGAAAAAAAAAAAAAGGAAAAACAGAGAGAAAGAGAGACATACTGGAAACAGCATGAACAAGGTGGATGGTATCGGCAAGGCGGCAAAGATGGATCAAAGCCCAATCAAAGGCGTGTTTGCTATTGGGTCCATGATCTATAGCTATAAGTATGTCTCTGCCTCTCCGTCTCTCTCCCGTCTCTCTCTCCAGCTCCGGTGCTGGAACTACTGGAATCAACGATGGCAGTTGCACATCTCTCCAATTGTACTCTTCTTCTTCATTTAGAGCCTCCATTGTCTTCTCAAAGGTTTTGTCAAATTATGATTCTTCTTGTCGTGATTGATCTTCGATAGTAAAATAATAAATGTTCGAACTTTCCTTTATCAATGGAAAGAACTCACTGGGTTTCTTTGTTTTTGGCTTTTTGCAACGCTGGTGGTGCTTTTTTAACTTTTTAGTTTTATTTTTATTTTTTTAAGAAAACGCGATTTGACTTTTCTGGCGGCCGCCAAGATTTACGTGTTGGAAATGAGTTTGAAGTAATTTCACATGTTCGTACATCTCCACGGCGGCGATATACATTTCGCCTCGCCCCAACTTATATGAAATAATATTAATTGAATCTATTACTTTTAAATCTTTTTCCATATAAAGGTCACTTCTTATCTATCTCTTGTTGCAGATCTGTCTAGATTATATGTGATAGGAGGTAATATGGCTCTGCAGATTACTAGATTACTGAATATTTCCTCCATCTTTTGCCCAAACTTGAAATACTAAATCTCCCCTTTACCCTCTAATTTGACTAGTATTACAAATCACATTCAATTAAACTATTCTGTACGAATGTTCCACACCTGGCTTGTGGGATCCACTGAAATCGTAAACAATAACTGGCCCCTAACGGCAAGTCGAATGGCGTATAATTATTAGTTTCAAAAAAAAAAAAAAAAAATTAATCTTCAATCTTAATTCTTCTTTTATAATTTGGAAGCTTTTAGAGAAAAAAGAAATAAAATTGTGCCGTTCAAATATATAAATTCACCAATAAATTTTATAATTTTAATTTTATAGTGCTCTAAATTTTATGAATAATTTATTTTAATAATATTATACATATTATGATTCTAATATCAATTTTTTTTATATTTTTACATTTTATCTATAAAATTCAACTTGATAAATTAGCATGCCACAAATTTTAAATCTTTTAAATCTTTTAATAAGTATTTAATTAATCAAATTTTATAAATTAAAAATATACTTATAAATTAAAATAAAAAATTAAAAATGCCACAAAATTAAAATAATAAATTTATGCATTTAATGTAATCGAAAGAAACCATGAAATTTTTTAAAATATTTTTAATAAAATTTAAAATATTTTAAAAAATTCTTAATTAGGTCGAATTAAAAACTATTCGTAGAACTGCAAATCCTTTTTTACATTTCAAACCAAGTTCCCTCGCGTTACTAATTTTAATATATATATTAATGAATTGTGATTTAAAAGAATCCATCTCACTTTCTTCTCTCTTTCCTTACTGCATCTTGTTGAGTTCTCACACATATTCCTACTTTCACCCTCTCCTTTCTTTCTTGAATTTTGCGGTTGTTGAATCTGGCTCGTCTATCAACAACTCGGGTTTCTTCATCTGTTCTATTTACACAAATAGGGTAAAATGAATAAAAGTGTAATTTTATAATTATCGAGCTTTTGATAATTTATGCTCTGAAAGTAACACTAGTAACTAATTGATTGTCTTCATTTAGAATGATTGAAATTTTAAAGTTCCTGATTAGTTATAGAAATGGATGGATCAAAACAATTCATGCATATTCAATTTTCCAAAAATAAATTAAAATAATCTTTTTTTGATATTGTAAATAGGGTTATAATTTTTCTTTTCGGGAAAAAAATTGTATTATGAAATACAACCAACTCACTTAATCCAACCGTGATTTCAAAGTCCGAAATTGCCAGAAGCGGCCCAAAATCGCCGGCCAGGGACATTCGGCGCAAAATACCGACATCATTTATGATAGTTCCAGTAAGGAAAATCCGCAGGAAAATGCTCATTTCTGACAGAAATTTCAAATTCAAACTACTTCACCAAAATTTTTCAAAAACAAAACAAAAAGAAACGCTGAAAATCGAAAAAGAAGGAAGAGAAGAATGCTCAGACTGTTTAAGAATGGAATAGAGGATTTGTCCTCATACTGATTATCAGATTAACGAGATTATAATCTAATCGTCATTGCACCTTCTCTTTCTTCAAATAAATTAAAATATACGAATAATAAAAGAGAAGTGATTGCAGATGAAACATAGTAGCAGACCTTGCTTTTCGAAGCGACGCAGCTGCTGTGGAGATACTAGGGTTTTGCTTTCCGAGCTACTTTTATAGTGAAGAGGGACACAGTTTGTTAATTACTAAAACACCCTTCTATCAAGGCCCTAATAATAGCCCAATTTTAATTAGGTTTGAATTGAATAGAGTCCGGCCCAAAAGAATCACAAAGATGACATGTGCAATAACATTAACAAGAGTAACTTACATTCATTTATACATAAATTTCATTAATAATTTATCTACAAATAAAAAATTTTAAAAAGTATTTTAGATTAATATAAAATTTACTTCAAAAATTTATAAGCTTGAGCTTACATCCTTATTAAAATTTGGAGTTTATTTGCTATTTATATCAATTCAATTCAAATATAATCAATTTTATAGAATTAAACTATAATCAATTAAGACAATTACATGGAAGTTCAACCCCTAATTAGGGTTTTTGGCCCAAATTGGGGATCTTAGCAATTTTGATAGCACAAATACAAATTCAACTATTGGTGCGCTAGGCAGAACCAAGCGTTCAAAAGCTATATCCATAGCTTTCTCAACCTGTGCACTTTCTGTCTTTCCTGTTTTACAAAAAGTGGCAAAATGCTCGCAATTTTTCATAAGAAGCTCATATTTGCCAAACCCATATTGCAGTAACCAGTAGGCAGTTTGAACGACTTCATAAGATGGTTTTGAATTTCCGTTATAATCCTTCACCTGTAATGAGTCACCTGAAAGGAAGCAATCAAGGCAAGTTTTTACCACTCCAAAGTGTATATTTGCTTCGTACCCACATACTTGGCAAGCTGGATGTTTAGAGCTTTTAATTACTGTAGAGGTGAAATGAATCACATATTTGATTCCGCGTAGCTCGCCCACATATATTCCTGCCATTGTTAAATATTCAAATAGCATCCTACTTTGAGTTTATTGTAAATTACATATCTAAAGAACCCTAACATGGAAATACTTTTCGTATTTTGCAGCAGGCCAGAATCCAGAAATATGTGATGCTTGGTGCACAAATTGAAATTAAAGATAATATAAGCTTTATTGAATATTTTTAAAATAATAATTTTTCAACATCATCTCAAACAAACGAACCAAAGTAGACTAACCATGGTGGGAGTAACCCTTAAATCTTCTTATAGCAAAGATATGATCACCTGGTTGGAGTTGGAGGGAGGTCTCAACCATTTCCCTCAATTTATCAATTTTACATAGATGAATTTGCAATTAAAAGTAGAAACTTATATAGATCTCCTCCTTCTGGTTAAGCTATTAACTTTTCATAGAATCTGATCCTAATGAGTAACGTCTTTGGTTTGGAATTCCTTTTTTTTTCACTTTGCAATTAAGGCATTTTATTATTCCGATGCTTAAAAAATAAATCATAATGGAGAATTTATTCTTCACTATTAAATGTTCGGAATGGACATGAAAATCAAATAGACAATTAGTGACTTTGACTAATCAAACTGGAAACAAATAAAAATTGCTCCTGTCAACCTAATTCATGTCCACCGGCAGTTGCTGATGTTGCTTGTTACTGTTAACAAAAGATTAAGGAGCAATAAATCGAGAAGTGCACTCAATTTCTCCTGGTTTTCGGGATACAATGCCTTCAAATTGAAGCTACTTGTCGAAATGGCTGCAGCCTGCACCTCCTTTTTTAATTTACACAATTTTCTCAAGTTTTTCTAGAAATAAAAAAGTTAAGGTGCAGATACGGATACGAATGGCTTACAAAATAAAAAGTCCAGCTTCAGTTATTAATAACTTATTAGGGCTTGGACTGGAATGATAATTTGGTAGTCTAATGAGCTGCCAATCAGAAGCACTAAACTGGCATTATTATTTAATTAAGCTCGTTTACGTTTAATATGGCGGGCGACATTTCTTCATTTCGAATTAATGCACTTCACCATTAGTATTTTTATCAGATAATCTTCAGTTAACGATTATAATAACACCTAGAGTACGTTTTCAATCAATTAACTAATTCTGAGTTGAATACACGTTCTTACGTTAAGACAGCCATCTTTAGTTTCAATTTCAACAGTAAGAAATCGGCTACAATTGTCCCTTTACTAGGAATGTCCCATATTATAAGGTCATAACTAAGCAAGAAAGGTCTTCAGTCTTCTCTAATCAGTGTGTGTGTATATATATACTAAGTACCTTTCCTAGCTTAATTACATTCACTAAACCATTGTTTAAGAACAGTATTTCATTTCTCTTCGCACCCCTGCCAGTTTTCGCACATGGGTTCAGCTGCAATGAAGATTAGAGGTTATAATCTTGTGATTTTAGCTCAGATTATTGCATTAGGTTCTTTCATGGCTTCAGCTACCATAGATTTGTCAACTGCTATTCTTATAAGGGTGGATCCGTCTGGTAAAGGAGATTTCAAGAAAATACAAGACGCCATTGATTCTGTTCCTCCTAATAATTCTAACTTGGTTTTCATTTGGGTTAAGCCAGGAATTTACAGGTTTGTATCTGCAAATGTTCCATCATTCATACTAAATCAATGGGTAATTGTAATCTTGCTTTTAAAAATGTTGTAATTCTCTTCATTATGTGTGCATGTAAACAGAGAACAAGTAGTTGTGCCTGCTGATAAGCCCTTCATAACATTAAGCGGCAATGATGCTAACACCACCATAATAACATGGAGCGAAGGAGGGGACATTATCAAGTCTCCAACACTTTCTGTACTCGCTTCAGATTTTGTTGGACGATTTCTCACTGTTCAGGTAAAACATTATTACAAGGGTGGCGAATTTGGTGTAACTGTAAATTAAGTTACTCCACTTGAGACTCGAGAATTAATTAAATGAATTGGTTGGTTTGTGATTAATTGATTGTGCGCAGAATACATATGGAAATGATGATAGAGCAGTTGCAGTAAGAGTAACAGGAGATAGAGCAGCATTTTATGGTTGCAGAATTCTATCTTACCAAGATACTCTTTTGGATGAAAGTGGATCACACTATTACAGCAGTTGCTACATTGAAGGAGCTACAGATTTCATTTGTGGAAATGCTGCTTCACTTTTTGAGGTGATGATTATATATATATATATATATATATATATAGACAATTTGCCATTTTGATTGTTCTTGAAATAAATATATATTGATTGATTATGCAGAGGTGCCATGTGCATTCGATTTCCAAAAACAATGGATCAATAACAGCTCAACACAGGAACTCTCCATCGGAGAATACTGGGTTTATCTTCTTGGGTTGCAAGATCACAGGCGTTGCAACTGCAAGTTCCTACTTAGGAAGGCCATGGGGTGATTATTCTAAAGTGGTTTTTGCCCTTAATTACATCTCTGGTGCCATTGTCCCAGCCGGATGGGATAGTTGGGCCGGCCTTACTAAGCAAAGGTATAAGCTGACTTCGCTGTTTTAAATTACGCTTTAGATAATGAGTTATATCGCAATTCATCTAAGTTTTATTCGAATCAATGGACCTATTTTGATAAAAAAAATGGAAAAATAAAAGGAAAGACAAAAGTGCTGAAATCAGTCAAACTAGCTAAATCATATACATTTTCGGTTATTATAAAATTAAACCTTAATTTGATGATATACAATATAAAATAAATTAATAATTAGAATAAGAATATGTAATTGTAAGTATGTTGTTTTGACAATTTTACTAATTTATTTAATTGTTTTGTTGGCAAATAATAATGTGTATAGTACGGTGTTCTATGGAGAATACAAGAATTATGGGCCGGGAGCGAAGACGTCCGAAAGGGTAGAATGGTCACATAGCTTATCGAGTGAAGAGGCTGCGCAATTCTTGACAAAGGACATAATTGGGGGCCCAACTTGGCTTAGGTCTTCACCAACCTACTTCAAGACTGGCATGGCCCATGCTTCCAATAACTAGAGAAAAAAATAAAAATAAAAAAAAATACTTTGACGGCTTCATATATATATGCACATGCATAATTAATTAATTATTATTAATTATAATCTTTCATTGTAGATGTTACATTCATTTATACTCCTCTAAATGAAAGAGGCTATATTAATACAAGATTCTTTTGTAAATATTCATAAATTAAGTGGAATGAATTATTTTTTTTACCTTTTTACACTTTTTTTTTATTCGTTAGAATGCTCAACAGATCGAAATAATATTATGAATCAATCAAATACATATTTGCTTAGTTTATTTTTTCATAATCAATATGAATATAAATAGATTATATTAACATTTTGACAAGAAATGTTGAATTCATATTTATTGAACCTTATGTGAAGAGATCTCCCAATTACATCAATTTTGATCGCAATGAAAATTTAGAATATCTTTTGATATGATGTGATAAAATAAATATGTATGTCAAATTATCATGTAATTCCTAATAACAAATAAAATGTAATAATTGGAGCAGCCTTACAAAACTCAAAAAAGAGAAAACCATATAATAGAAACAATATAATATTCCAAAAAATAGAAAACCATGGAACCTTAGAAGCAAGGTTCTTATTTGATAACCAAACTGTTAAGCAAGGAGAAAGCTTATGGTTGGCTTAGAGTAGCTCTCATGCTCTTAAAATGACTACTTCTATATATATATATATATAAAACAAGAGGCTTCTCAGTTCTTCTTTTTCTCATCTTCAAGTTGAATTAATATCCTTCATGTCTCTATCATTTTCTTGCTTACAAGCTTTGGTATTCAGCACTCTACCTAATTCAACAACACCTTCCTCTTCTAACAAACTGATGTTCTATTCTATTTTTCAAGCTCTATATATAACTTTTATCACTTTGACTCTCTTCGTCTCATCCTATAACAGAAATCCTTTTAATAATTAGACCCAGAGAGAAAATGGCTCTAACTAAAAGAGCATTTTATTTTCTCTTTTCTTGCTTAATTCTATGTAAAATTTCTTTACCTGTTGAAGCTGATGTTAAGAAATACCAATTTGATGTGAGTTACTAAAAATTAGTTTGGCATTATAATTTGCTTAATTCCATTTTTTTTTTTTTTGTTTAGTTGTTGCATGCCTTTTGCTTTCCTTTTTCTTGCAGATTCAAGTGAAAAATGTTAGCAGATTGTGTCATGCCAAGCCAATTGTGACAGTCAATGGGAGATTTCCAGGGCCAACAATATATGCTAGAGAAGGAGATAGAGTTCTTATAAATGTCACTAACCATGCACAATATAACATGTCTATCCATTGGTAATGATTAATAAGTATATAATGTTAATAATATTAATGTAAAATAGAGGTTTTCTGTAATAAAAGTTAATATTTTGGTGTATGCAGGCATGGACTAAAGCAATTTCGCAATGGCTGGGCAGATGGACCTGCATATATAACACAGTGTCCTATAAAAACAGACAATAGTTACACATATGATTTTAATATAACAGGCCAAAGAGGAACTCTGTGGTGGCATGCACATATCTTTTGGCTACGGGCTACTGTCTATGGTGCTATTGTTATAATGCCTCAACTTGGAACCCCATTTCCTTTCCCTCAGCCTGCGAGAGAAGAAGTTCTCCTTCTAGGTATGATATTCGGTTTATCGACTAATTGCTTGATTATTTGTATTAAACTTGTTGACTAAAAAAGTGCAAAAAGTTTACATTTTTAAGGTACTTTGGTCTTGCTATAATTGCTGAAAATTGATGGTGTAGGGGAATGGTGGAACAATGATGTGGAACAGCTAGTTAACCAAGGGAACAAGCTGGGGTTGCCACCAAATGCATCTGATGCACATACTATTAATGGAAAACCAGGGCCACTTTTCCCATGTTCAGAGAAACGTGAGTGTATATATATTAGCAATTTTTAGCTATTAGGAAAGTCTAATTAAGAAATATGCTGAAACTATTTCTCACAGATACATTTGCTATGGAGGTCGAACAAGGAAAGACATACCTCTTAAGAATCATTAATTCTGCACTTAACGACGAGCTTTTCTTTGCTGTTGCTGGTCATAATTTGACAGTAGTAGAAATTGATGCAGTTTACACCAAACCCTTTATTACTCAAGCAATTCTAATAGCACCAGGCCAGACCACAAACGTTCTAATTCAAGCAACACAATCGCCTGGCCGATATTTTATGGCTGCTAGGCCTTTCATGGATGCACCAATTTCTATTGACAACAAAACTGCTACTGCTATATTACAATATCAAGGCATCCCAAATACTATTCTCCCTATCCTTCCTCAACTTCCTTCACCAAATGACACAGCTTTTTCGCTAAACTATAATTCCAAGCTTAGAAGCTTGAATTCTAAGCAATTCCCAGCAAATGTACCTCTTAAAGTTGACAGGCATCTTCTTTTCACAGCTGGTTTAGGGATAAACGCTTGTCCTTCTTGCTTAAATGGAACAAAACTAACTGCTTCTTTGAACAATATCACTTTTGTGATGCCTCATATTGGTCTGCTTCAAGCTCATTACTTCAAAATCAAAGGGGTTTTCAAAACAGATTTTCCAGATAATCCTCCAACTCCATTTAATTACACTGGTGCTCCTCTTACTGCTAATCTTGGCACTAGCTTAGGCACTAGGCTTAGTAAAATTGCTTATAATTCAACAGTGCAATTAGTACTGCAAGACACAAATCTTCTTACCGTCGAGTCACACCCTTTTCATTTACATGGCTACAATTTTTTTGTTGTTGGAACTGGAATTGGAAATTTTGATCCTAAGAAGGATCCTGCAAAATTTAACTTGGTTGATCCTCCTGAAAGAAACACAGTTGGAGTACCTACTGGAGGATGGACTGCAATAAGGTTCCGCGCAGATAATCCAGGTACTTATTATGTTAATAAAAGTACTTAAAAAATTCAAATAAACTCTAAATCAGCACTTTAGTGTCGTGATTTGCTTTTATTTTGGTTTTTAGGGGTTTGGTTTATGCACTGTCACTTGGAACTACATACAAGCTGGGGTTTGAAAACAGCATTTGTTGTTGAGAATGGAAATGGACCAGAAGAATCTATATTGCCTCCACCTCAGGATCTCCCTCAGTGTTGATAAACAGAGTGTTCAAACAGAATGGTTAACTGTCTTTTGAAATGACAATTCCCATTTCATTATTCCTTGAAGAGGTGCAATAATTAGATTGGAGGCCCATTTACCAAATTAAGTAACATAATTAAACATTTCAACTTGTAACCAATTGAAATTGTAATTGTAACTAAAAGAGAAATTGTTATGCAATAAAATTATTGTTCTGCAGTGGCATTGTTTCTAAGCTTAGCATTTGCGTCGTGATATTTCAAAGTAAGTGAAAAAGGAACACTCTCGAACAAAGATTAATCTCTCATTCTCTAACTAATCTGTCCAATCAAATTACACAGAAACACAAACACTAGGAGAAACTCATCAAACACATTAAAACTCAAAATGACAGAAAAAACATTTAAATCTATTTACCAGTGTAAAACTTCATTCTTTCAGGAGAAAATCTCTATTACTTGTAGATATAGCCCGACTTTACTTCAAGAAGCCAAAATGGATACGAAAATTATCAACAGAATCAGCAAAAGCATACCAATCCAACAACCCCAGTTGCATCTCTTCTTTTTCATTTGCTTAGCATAGTATAGCCCATTAGTACCGCCGTTAATGTAATTTGCACCACGAATTACGTTCTCTTCAATGTTATTGATCTCATCACCTTGAGTCTCTACCAAAACAGCCATATCAAGGAAAACTTGATGCAACTCAGTTAAGCTTCTTTGTATCTCCTTTAAAGCCTTATGCCTTTCTTGATTCTCCATTACCATATCTTCTTTCCCTTCAAAAACCTTCTCTTGCCCTCCTCCTACAAACATCTTCTCTAACAATTCCTCACTCGGTTGTTGACCAGTCACATTATAATATCTCCTTCGGAGTCCTTCTTTATGATCTTTCAAAATCTTTGCTCTTAATTCTTGAAAATCATGCATCATGTCTTTCAATTGAATTCTCAAGCCATTGGTCACTGAAACCCGGGTTCTATCCATAGGGCAACCTTCTTTATAAGCCTTGGATAAACTTCTATTCTCCTTATTAGACTTGTCAAGTGATTCCAATCTTGACTTGATACTCTTGGCTTTTTTTAGAATGGCGACCATATCTGAATTTATTCTGTCTCTAATTCCTTTAAGCACTTTAGTACTGTGAGTGGATTTTGAGTCTTCATTTAGGTCTTGAAGGTCAAGAAGAAGATTGGTTATTTCTTCCATGTCAATCTTGATTGCATTTACTTCTTCAAAGAATTTGGTGAGATTCTGTTCTTCAGTAGGATTTAGTTGGCCCATTTCTATGTCAGGTTCAGGTTCAGATTTCAGATCTTTCATGGCTTGTTTCTTGAGTTCTACGTAGTTTAGGAATGATCTAGTCATTAAATCATTCATTTTTCAGTCTATAAATACCCACCTGCAAAGATAGAATTTTTTGAGAAGCGGAACAGTGTTTAATAAAATTGACAGAAATTCAAGAGAAACAATAAAGAAGAAACTATTAATTTATGTAAAAGGAAAATTTAGAAGAACACCACAAAAATCGATCAACAAGGAAAGATCAATTTAATTGTAGTAGTTGTTGCTTCTCTCTCCAACCAGAAACCTGAAACGAAACGAGCAAAGAATCTGATTATAGAACAACATGAGAAAAACAAATTGATAGAACACTTAAGACGATCTAAATAGGAACCGTTATTTTATGTAAAAAAAAAAAAATTCGAAGAATCATAACAGAATATGAAATGTTAAACTTTCTTTTTCCAGTTCATTCATTGCTTGATTTTCCCTGCAACCAAACGAAATTTGGGTCTGAAAATCTTATGATGAACACGATCAGCTTTGAGTTCTAAATTCTAAATTCTAAATTCAGTAACCCAACAAAGCAGAGTTCTTGAGTAGAAAAAAGGGATCAGAAATAGCAATTCTAGAATTATCCTTTCAATTCGAGAATTCCCAGTCTAAACCAGATTAATAAGGAAAGAAAGAAAGAAAGATGACGAAATTGAAGAAACCTTGAAGAAATTGATTATCTTGCGGAGAAATAACAGTCTAAAGCTTTAATCTTTTATCGGGAAATGCCTCTTTGAGAAAGAGTTTTCAAAGAAAAGAAATCTGAACAAATGATGAGATTTGAGAGAAAGATAGAATCTCTGCAACTTATAAAGGTGAAATCATATGAGATAGAGAGTAGGAGAGGAAGTCATCAATGGCTCTGGTTTCTGTTACGCTTTCTTGGGTTTTCAAATTTCAAATTTTATAAGGGTTCTAGGAGGCAAGCCGTTTCAGTTTCGGTTACTCATTTGAGAGTCCATTTTGCCCCCACATGGAAACGGCGCCGTATTAACCATGAAAAGTGAACAGATACACGCGCCGCCTAAGTCCAAATGCATTGTAGAACAGAAGGGAAGGGAACAGAAATGGAGAAGAAGAGCAGAGTACTGATAATTGGAGCAACTGGAAATTTAGGGTACCATTTAGCACAGTTTAGCCTCCAATTCTCTCACCCAACTTTTATTCTTGTTAGAGACTCTGCTTTCACTGACCCTATCAAATTACAAAAGATAAATACTCTTTGTCATGCTGGTGCCACGGCAGTCAGGGTCTCTCTCTCTTTAAATTTTGTTTTTGTTATTTGGGTCTTTCTTTTTAATGGTGTTTTTCTGATTTTTTATTTTTCCTTATTTGGTTGTTTTGGTTTGTGGGGATTGGATTTCCAGGGGTCTTTGGAGGATGAGAAGAGTCTTGTTGAGGCAGTGAAGCTAGTAGATGTTGTGATATGTTCAATTCCATCCAAACAGGTTCTTGATCAGAAGCTTCTTATCAAAGCTATTAAAGAAGCTCGGTGCATTAAGGTTGTTATTGCTACTCTCATTTTTGTCTCTTTTTCACGGTCTTCTTGTTTATTTCAATAGTTTTTGCCTTTCTTTTACCTCTTTGCCTTGTGGTTTGCTTCTGCTAAGGACTAACAATGATGCATTTTTAGAAGAAACTAGAGTCCTGGTATATATTTGTACAAAATATGAACTTAGTTTGACATAGAAAAACCTAAACGAAGAGCGTAGGAAATATTCTTCTGTATTTATTGACAGCTTTTGTCGTATATCAATTAGAACATGAATGAATATGCTAAAAAAATCATGTTTTTAATTCCCTTTCCAAGAAAGCTTTATCTTTGCCCAAAACCTGAAATGTTGAGATAATTGGCAATAATAATGGTCTTGATATTAAACATTGGCAAGCAGTTACCTGAAGCATAGCTACTAGAAAAAAGTGGTACAATACAAATAACAAATTTTTTATTTACAAGAACTTTGTTGGACAGCTTATGTACATGAAGAACTACTAACTAGACAAACGATCTTGTTTGAACATGCATGACTATATCGATCCTTTTCATTGAGTTGAATGCACATTGTTTCTTCTTCTTGATGTATTTATGTTTGTGTCTTTTTGTTGTCTGAATTATAAATAGGAAGTCATAGAAATTGCTCCTTGTTCATTTGTTACTGGAAGTGTTTATCCAATTGTTAGTTATATGCATATTGTTGGAAAATACCAACAATAAATATACACTCAAAATCAAATTAAGCGTGAACAAGATTTCTTTGGGAAGTAAAATAGAATTTTGCTCTTAGCATTCCTGTATGTCTAATGTTATGTATGCTAAGAATATTTGTTAATGGATTTGAAGAGGGAAAGGCAAAGGAATCCAGGAGTCCCTAATTAAAAGCCTGCTTCTCTTGTTCAGTAATGTAGATATGTGTGATAATGGTTACAGAAATTCATTCCGTCAGAATTCGGAGCAGATCCAGATAAGACTCAAATTTCTCACATGGACTACAACTTTTATTCACGGAAGTCTGAGATTCGACGTCTTGTAGAAGCTGAGGGCATTCCCTATACTTACATCTGCTGCAACTTATTGATGCGCTATTTACTTCCATCACTAATTCAACCTGGTTTGGAAACTCCACCAAGGGATAAGGTTACAGTGTTTGGGGATGGGAATGTTAAAGGTCCACTACATGCGATCCAAATAAGCAACATATTGTTGATTTTCTAGCCCGTTATGAAGTTATTACCTATGGAATCCTGATAGATGCAGTGTCATTGTAGGTATCTTTATGAAGGATGAAGATGTTGCGGCCTTCACAATTTGCACAGTTGATGATCCACGTACACTAAACAAGGCATTGTATTTGAGGCCTCCGGGAAATGTCTATTCAATGAATGAGATGGTTGAGATTTGGGAAAGTAAGATTGGGAAAAAGCTTGAAAAGATTTATGTACCAGAAGACCAACTTCTCCTGAAAATCAAAGGTATTAAAAGTTTTATATTGATACCACCTATAGGCTAGACTGCTAGAGTAGCTTCCTATTGTTGCACGGATGAAATAAATGAAAACATAAACTAAGGTTAATTACTTCTAAGTTGCTTGTAATTATGACGATAACTACTTGATCCAAAAATATTTATCTGCATGGTGACTTTAACACGAAGTAGTAGCTTCACCTTATAATATGTTCACTATATTTGAAATATTTATTTTGGATTGCGTGCACTTAATGATGATCTAGCAATGAACATAACTGAACGGAGACAAAAGATTCATATACCCGACCCTAACTAGTCTGGGCTTAGGGCTGTTTTGTCATTGCCTGTCTTATGCTTTTTTATTATTTCATAAAGCAAACAATTTTAAGAATTCGAAACTTTTTACCTGTCTTATTTCTAGCTATTATTGTACAGAACAGATCCATACTGGTTGGGGATTGAAACTCTAGTTGTTGTTGTTGTTGTTGATTGTGTATTGTGTACAATAATCATTGGGTTGCAGTATTTGTATTAGCTTGTTAGATGCACAGATGACGGACTTGCTTACAATTCATGCAATTTGTGGTGGGTTTCTTCTGGACCAATATAAAAAAGAATGCACTTGTCTTATTTGTTCTTGCTTTTCACCTGTCTGGTTTATTTTATTTGCTCTTCTTTGTGATCCCAAAAATATGTAGTTTATAATGTTATATTCCATTCTAGAGACAATTATATTTATATAATTAATCTGACTTTTGCATGCTTAAATTGCAGAAACTCCATATCCAGACAACATGATTCTGATCTTTATATACTCGGTCTTTGTAAAAGGCGATCACACATATTTTGACATTGAATCTACTGGAGGGGTAGATGGGATGCAACTATACCCACAGCTAAAATACACAACGATCAGCGAATATTTGGAGAAATTAGTGTAACAATGGAGTGATCCTAAGTCCTAACTTCAAGCTCCTTCATTTGCTTGCGACCTCTTTGATTTAGGGACTAACAAAAGCTGTTATTAAAGCTGATTGAAATGGTAAGAAGAAACATTTGCATAAGAAACTATTCTGTCTTAGTAAGAACTATATGTTGTATTATTTGTTTTAATGCATAATTAAACATGGAATGAATTTGTTTTTGTTTTTAATAATTAATTCCTTCTGATGGCCAGTACGGTGTAGTAATTCCAATTTCTATTGATTCTGGTTGATTTACCTTGAATTGCTTTAGCAATGGCAGACCATTGAGAGCCATGATTCATTAGAAGTTTGCAATAACATGTGCACTGTCTATGAATTGTAATTTTTAGTTTATGAGGAGATAGATGGCTTTTATTTGAAGATGCAAATTGGTTTATATTTATAATATACATATGGCATTCTAGAAGTCTTACTATTCCAATATGAAAATTCTGTCCCTAGCCTTTTGGATTGCATGGAGAGGAAATGGTTTGGAATCATCTTCCATTCAAACTTTTCATTTAAGATAGAATATTTATATTCCCATATGAAAAAAAAATTATATTACAAGTGGACTTTCATTCTTCAAAACCTCTGGGTAACATGAAAAAAGGCTGGCATTATATTTGAAGTGTTCTAAATTGGGGTCTAGCATTGTTTTCATACTGTATTCAGATATTTTATTTAGTATATTGAGATTTGAGTAATCATATGAGATAAAAAGAGTATTTTAGTCAAATCAAGAAGAATTTAATTTCTCTAATGTCAGGTTTTGAATATTTTAAAGAGCTAATTTTTTTCATTTTTACTATCCTATTCTACCAAAAAAAATAATAATGTCTGTATTTTTTTTTTCAATTTTTCTTTTATTAAGTTAAATATTATCCTCACTTTTCTTTCTTTATTTGATTTTTTCAAATGATATTCTGATCTTTATAGATTTAAGTTATTGTTATCATAATTATAGTGATTTTATCATACGTTTTTTATTATTTGAATAATTATACATAAAGAAGCGATAAATTTTAGATGGGATTTATAGAAAAATCATGAAATTGAATAATATTTAAATGATATTAATATTTAACTCGATAAAATATTAAAAGGACAAATGAATTCGATCTTGTGTTTACTGGGGACGTGCGTTGACAATCGAACCACTGACGTTACAGCTTTTTTCCAAAAACTATGCGAAGAAAACGACAAAGGAAATAATGATAATACTAACTGCTTCTTTCCTTTTCTTTTCCTTCTCCATTTACCCCTCCTTTTCAATTGGCAAGTAGCAATTTTATATCGTGTGAGTATCGGATTAGTTGACCGCTATGACACCCTAACAAAACTTTCCCAAAGAAACTTATCTACAACTACATCTAATAAATTTAATATTTATAAATAATGTAAATAAATACACAAAACTCTGATTTTTGTGATGAAAAAATAATTTCAAAATGAAAAAAATATTTAGAAATACTGATATGGACAATTTATTTACTTAAATCGGATCTACCGCAAACAATTGAAAATAAATGAAAATTATTAAAAATATAAATTTTTATTGAAACGAAATATAAATAAATAAAAGAAACTATTAGGCGAGTGCACAATCATAGGTATAAACCCATTGCAGGAGGTACTTTCCCTTTCTTCTTGATACTAAATTCAACTTTCTTTTTCAATACCGAACCGAACTTTCTTCCTTGACATTTCGTCCTCCATTTGAACATAATAATTTGAAAAGAAAAAAAGAAGAAGTCTGCCAATTTTTTACCTCCATTAACAAGGGCAGGTTCTTGAACCAGAAGCAAGCTGCTGACGTCAATAATAATGTCATAATTTCTTTATTTAATATATCAATTTCAAAGAAAAAGTCATAGTCATGTCTATAAATACTCATTTCCAGCGTCTATATTGACTTACATATTAATCAAACAATCTCACTGTGTTCTAAATCTTTTTCTCTCTTTCACAAAAACTCGCCGGAAAGTTTGAGAAATGGCCTCCAAAGGCAAAATTCTGATCATCGGAGGAACTGGTTACATGGGAAAACATATAGTGGAAGCAAGCGCAAAATCTGGTCATCCAACTTTTGCTCTTGTAAGAGAGTCAACTCTTTCTAGCCCTGCTAAGGCTAACATTATTGACAATTTCAAGAGCCTGGGCGTTAATGTCTTGATTGTAAGTTCATTTTCTTCTCTAATATAGCTAGCTAGTCTATCGGCTTCTTTTCCTCAACTATTGTTTACTAAATTTTGCAGGGAGATTTATATGATCATGAAAGCTTAGTAAAGGCATTAAAGCAAGTAGATGTTGTGATCTCTACAGTAGGTCAGCTTCAGGTGCCGGATCAAGTCAAGATCATAGATGCCATTAAAGAAGCTGGGAACATCAAGGTATGGTTTCTGTTGATCCAACAGCCTGATATATAGTAGCTCTAGATGATTGATATGTTTTTTTATATAAATATTTTCGAGCAGAGATTCCTTCCTTCAGAGTTTGGAAACGATGTGGATAGAACAAATGCTGTTCAGCCAGTAAAATCAGCATTTGATGACAAAGTTAAGGTTAGAAGAGCTATTGAAGCTTCAGGAATTCCTTATACATTCGTATCTTCCAACCTTTTTGCTGGCTATGTACTTCCCAATTTGAACCAATTTGGAGCTACTGCTCCTCCAAGAGATAAAGTTGTAATTCTTGGAGATGGAAACGCCAAAGGTGATTTCTTTTTTCTGTTTTAAAAAATAAATTTTCATTTTGTTTAACTTGTATATAAATCTTAAGTTGTTTTTGGTTTGATCCGTACAGCAATTTTCAACAGCGAAAATGACATTGGCATTTATACAATAAAAGCTGTGGATGATCCAAGAACCTTGAACAAGATCCTTTACATTAGACCTCCAAACAACATTTACTCCTTCAATGATCTTGTGTCCTTGTGGGAGAAGAAGATTAACGCTACCCTTGAAAGGATCTATGTTCCGGAGGAGCAACTTCTCAAGAATATTCAAGGTTAGTCCTTGATTTCTCTTTCTTTTTTCATAAATTTTTTCATTAACCAAAATCAAGTGCTATGTTTCTCTGATAAATTTGATGAAATAGAGAGTATGTAACAAGTTTGACATTGTTTCTCTGATTGCTGTGTTGCAGAAGCTGAATTTCCATTGAACATAATATATGCTTTGGGTCATTCAGTGTATGTAAAGGGAGATCAAACCAACTTTGAGATTGAAGCATCATTTGGAGTAGAAGCTTCAGAGCTTTACCCTGATGTCAAATATACTACTGTGGATGAATACCTTAGTCTCTTCGTCTGAGTTGATCCTTCCAATAATCTCCGGTTGCCATCTTGGGTTTCATACTCCGAGGATTTTTCAGTTTTCTTTTTTTTTTTTGTTCTTTCAAAATGTAATTTCCTTCTTTTAATTTATGCTTTTGGCTTTTGTTGTATTTTATGAAAATAAAATGTTATTGCTGCTTTTTTAGCATTGAGCGAGTAAAATTCACTCTTGAATCTATTGTCATATTATACATATATTTACAGTTTTGTATGTAAAATGCATCTAAATAGCAAATCTATTGTCATATTCTGCAACACCACAAATAAGAAATCTTGCTTTAAGTGCGTGAAGTGAAAAACAATTATTAAATAGGGATGATAGCCTTGATGGTAAAAAAAAAATGAAATAATTCTAGATTTGGATCATTTCTTATTAAATAAGGCTTTGAAATAGTTAATTGTAAACTAATATGATTGAAAAAGTTCGATTAGATCCCTTTGGCTCATTTACTTAGTTATAAGCAACACAAATCTCATGTTTCAACCTTGTCAAACAAACCAAGAACACATCAAAGAAATTTCACTATCAATAATCTTAAAACGAAAAACTTTTATCGTAAAAAATTGACTCATCAATACTCGGCTGACCAACTGATTCGATTATTGGGTTTGGTTCGCCGCCACCGCACTATTATTCTTCCACGGCTAGACCATCAGCAACACAAAGAGCAACACCAACACCAACACCAACACCAACACCATTTCCATGTTTTCTTTTTGTAAACAGTTGCTGTATGCAACTCTTGAGTTCCACCGCTAATGGAAGAGTTGGCTCTCCGCATATTGCTTTCAATGTCATCTAATTCTTCGCCTTGACCTTCCGCCAATACTGCCATGTCCAAGAATACTTTGTGCAGTTCGTTCAGATACTTTTCCATTTCTTTTACTGCATCATGTCTCTCTTGTATTTCATTTATAGTATCCAAAATCCTTCCTTTTCCTTGCTCTTCGATTGCTTTCTCGAGAAAATTCTCACTTTCCCCTGCGATCGTAGAATTTTTTTGTTCAACCAATAAATAACACATTAAATTTTTCAAAATCAAGCACGAGTTACTGACCTGTAGAGATCAAGCCATCCAGCGTCCTCTCATCAGGATTTTCTCCTGTCACCATATAATACCTCCTCTGTACGGTCTCTCTATAATCTGTTGATATCTTCTCTCTCAAGCTATTAAAACTCTCCATCGAATCCTTCAGTTTCTTCCTTAACCCATGGACCACAGAAGTCCTGGTCCGATCCGAGGACGACCCAGGTCCACATCCAGGAAGTCTCCGGTTAGCCGCATTGGATTGGTCTAGCTCCTCTAGCTGAACTTTGATGAGCTTGGCTTTCTTCAAAGCCTCAGCAACGTCACCTTCCATTCGCCAAAGCAAGTCTTTGACGGCATTGGCGGTGTGTAGAGCTTTGCTCTGCTCATTAGCGGATTGAAGGCTGTCGTTGAGCTTGTGCAGCTCTTTTAGCTCCTCGGTAACGGAGTCGACGTCTTCAAAGAACTTGTCGAGATTGATATTGCCCTTGAACGGCGTCGTATCTGACATTCGGAGTCAGGTGGTGCTTCTTCGCTGTGGAAGCGATCGATAGAAAAACCCAGAAGATTAATCATTTGTTTCAACTAACGTTCCAACTTTTTTTCTTTTTTACCTTTTCAAGAGGAAAAGCTGCCGTTGCAATTGTGCTTACCACTTTAATGTTTAAATCTTCCACAACAATTTTGAGCTTTCAATAATGTTTTTCACAACTTTACATATGCACTAAATATTTTATTTTCTGGAGTATATATTTTTCAATTTTTTTTCTATGAATTTTTGAATAGAGAGAGGGCATAACTTGTTAAATGACTTAAATCTCCACAATATTTAATAGTCAAATATTACTATATAGGGATGAATGCCAGTAAAATTTGTTATTTAAGAGCCAGTGGAATATCAAAAGTAGCCTTAAAGATATTTGTTACGTAATTTTTATAATTTGGTGAAAATGCTTATTTCATCTCCCTATGATAACCTTCTTATGATATTTTATAATAAATTTGAAAAATTAGTATAACAGAATTATAATGTAGAAACTAAATAATGTAATATTCCTCACTGGTATATTTGATAAAAATATATGCACTGTAGCAATTATCCCCTGTTAATATTAAATTTCGAAAAATAAAAGTGAAACCTCAACGGAAAATTTTCTGTGTCGTTTGTGCCTCTGGATCGCTTTTAAGTTTAACTCTCTTTATTGTAGTCGTTTTATGAAACGATTACAACCTTTATAAGTAGAACTTAAACTACGACACTTTTTATCTCAAAATTTTCTCTGATTAGAAATACGAGGCAACACAGCAGGCAAGCATGGAGAACAACATGCTATCCTCAGTTGCAAAGACCTTTACTCCTTCACCCATTCAAGAATTGTCCCGTTTAGCTCAAAGATGCAACGCTATCAACCTTGCCGAAGGCTTCCCCGACTTCCCAGCTCCAACCCACCTGAAAAACGCTGCTGTTTCTGCCATCAATTCAGACTTCAACCAGTACAGGTACCTTTTCTACTTGTTTTAAGCAAATTTATTTTCTTTCTTCTTTCTAGAACTAATAAAACCCATTGCTGTAAATAAGGCATGTGCAAGGAATTTGTGAGCATTTGGCAAAAAATATGAAAGAAATGCATGGTTTTGATGTTGACCCCAAGACTGACATAGCCATTTGTTGTGGCCAAACCGAGGCATTTGCTGCTGCAGTGTTTGCTGGTTATTTTCTATGCCTAAGTTTTTATTTACATGATAGTACTTCGTTTATTGTGCGAAGAATTTTGGTATTCCTCTTTTTTTCTTACTGGTTGCTTTTGGACAGTGGTAGAACCAGGGGATGAAGTTTTGCTGTTTGACCCTTCATATGAAACATACGAGGGGAGCATTAGAATAGCTGGAGCCATCCCTGTAAGCTTCTGGTTGTCAATCAGTGAGGGTTTTGATTTTGAATTATTAATTATTGCCTTTTTTTTTACTAGGGATGATTATGAGTAGTAACAGTTGGAAGTTTAGAATTGATGATTATTTACTTCAAACAAATAAATAAACTAACATTTGATGCAGGTATACGTGGGACTTGAGCCTCCTTATTGGACTCTGGATTTGGAGAAATTCATGGGGTCTTTTACTGGCAGAACAAAAGCTGTGATATTAAACAGGTAAGGTTGTTCACTTTTGGGAATTGAAAATTGCATGAACTAGAAATCTCATTTCTTAGGGTCCTTTTTCACCCTTAAAGTCTTAGCATGTTTATCATTGATAGAGTGGAGATTCAACTAGGCATCACTTTTCTAGAGTGGACATGCAGATCATTCTTGTTATTATTCTATGAATAAAATGCCTAATTTTTGTGGCATTCATAACTTGTCTGTGGTGCAAGTTCATTCTTGATATTTGTAACCAAGATTAGAATAATAACAACAAATTAAAAAAAAAAGATTTCAGAACTAACAAGAGAGATATATTTACAATTGGTAAATGTATAACATTTCTGTATTTTAGCAAGCAGGCAATTGGCATAAATGAATCTGACTTCAGAGGAAAATATTCTAGCCTCTGCTACGACACCCATAAAAGTGTATAGTCAACCGCCTGCTCCACGTCCATAACCTTGTTTATCACCTGAGGTTCAGTCTCTAATTAGGTAGAAATTGGAAAAAACAAACTGTTAGATGATACAATCTGTTTACTCTAATTTCTCAGGATCTCTTTTGAATCATAAAGCTTTTGAATACTGACATCTTACACATTATGGATTTATAACTCTCTGACGTGAAGTGGAACAGTCCTCACAATCCAACTGGGAAAGTTTTCACAAAAGACGAGCTTGAGATCATTGCAGGAGCTTGTTGCAGCAGGGATTGCCTAGCTATAACAGATGAAGTATGATAATCTTTTTTAATCCCTTGTCAATATTAGCTTACCATTAATATCCGTACTTGGTGCTACTAACCTCTTGCTCTTTTACCATGTGTATTGAAAGTCTCAATTTTACTGAGTTTGTTTTCTACCACTGATACTGTTTCCCTAAATGATTTATGCCTTAAAAGAGTCATGTACAGATTTTTAGCTTCAAGGTACTGTTTCATTTATTTAGAAGCAAAAAGAAAAAGGTCTGGTTACAGATATTCTGCTGGATAAATGGGTGTCAATTCACGTATCCAATTTGAGCTGTTTGGCATACTTGGTGAACTTTGTTTGGATGAATGTTGTAATATCAGGAGAGTCTAGTGAATAAAATTTGAACTTGATCTACTGTTGGAGACGCAGCTGCAGGAATCATTTTTCCTTGCAACTTTTGTCGCTGCCTTTAGGCCTCTTGAAATTATTTTAATTTTGTAGTTGTCATGGTCGAGGGGAGGAGAAACAGATTTCACATAAAATGTGATATAAAATGTGTTGCTAATATCTTATTGGAATACTGCAAGTCTAGATGTTCCACTCTCTTTTCTCATGATGCTGTGATCTTGATGCAGTTTTAACATGATTAAACTTGCGACAAGATGAGTGACTGTCTCAATATCTCAAGGATTTTTTACCTTGCAGGTGTATGAACATATTACATATGACAACAGAAAACATATATCTCTTGCCTCGCTTCCAGGAATGCAAAAGCGGACTATTATTACTTCATCCTTATCAAAAACTTTTAGTGTCACAGGTCAAAACCTACATCCTTTCAGATGAAGTCCTTCATCTTCATGTGTTACAAAGTTAGTATATGTCATCTCCAAAGCCACATTTAGTTGGCCTTGGAAATCTAGTGGAAATGCAAATGGATTTTATCAAGAGATCGCATTCCAATTACATTTTTCTGAAAATTAAATATTAATCCCACGGTGAAGTTTAAAAGTTGTACACTTGTACTTAGAATTAGATGTACTCTTTATCTAAATTGTTATAACATACCATTACCTTGTAGAGTGAAGTAACATGCCTTTAGAGTATTAAATAACAAAAACTATCATAGAATTGCACTCTCATTTTTGCATATTATCGTTTAGGATGGAGGATTGGGTGGGCAATTGCTCCAGCTTTCTTTGCTTCTGCAATTAGAAACATTCATATTAAACTCACTGATTCTGCTCCAGCACCTTTCCAAGAAGCAGCATTGAGCGCCTTAAGAAGCCCACCAGAATATTATGAATCGTTGAGAAGAGTATGTCCTGAAAAGTTTTTACTTCTACTTTTTTTTCTCGAATATATTACCTGTAATACCTTGTTGACACAGTGATAGCATCCGAATCGTTCACATCAATCTTGGGAACTTTAACCATGTGTCAAATTTAAGTTCATCTAGGATGGGGATTAAACTGGGGGAGGACTACCTTCTACTCTTAGGCCAAGCCCCAACAGCCTCTAGATGGGCCCAAAGAAACAAAAGAATGATAAAACAAATGCAGCATTTTGATTTGCTGTTTATTACAATATCCTAGCTAATACCTTTTATGTTGTTCAGGATTATGAATCAAAAAGAGATTACATTGTGAAGTTCCTGGCTGAGACTGGTTTTCAGATTCAATTCAAGCCTCAGGGTTCGTTCTTCTTATTTGCGGAGCTTCCTAAACATTGCTCACTTTCTGATGTGAGTGCATGCCTTACTTTCTTGATTTGATCATATGAAAAATCTACTGTTGTTGTATTGTTCATTTGGGATTGTAATTAGGCCCTCAATTGAAAGCGTTTTAAAATTGTTTTTGATAGTGATGGTGCTTGCCCCTCTATAATGTTTCCAGCTTGTGGTAATTTGTCATCGTGATGGTTCAGGTGGAATGTGTGAAGGAAATAATAGAACAAGCAGGGGTGGTTGCTGTACCAGGTTGTGGATTCTTTCACTCAAATTTATCTGTGGAGAGATCATGTGAAGTAAGTTGTAACTACAGGAAGAAGTACATCAGGTTTGCTTTCTGCAAAAGCAGTTCTACATTGGCTGCTGCAGCAGAAAATCTGGGCAAGCTTCAGATGCTACAGGGTGTTCCAGGCCATGTTGAAAGTAGGAGCTAGTAAGCCAACAACAACAACAACAACATGATAATCCATCGATCCAAAACGGAGGTTTACAAAACGCAATCGTCTTTTGCTCCTTTTATTGTGCTTGAGTAAGCTAAAATAAGAAAAGGTGTTGTGTTTGTTACTATCATAGAGATAAGCTAATGAGAAGGTGAAAAGAGTGAATAAGCAACGTAATGAAAAATTTCATGCAGCCCACGCGGTAAATTTCTTAGACCGTTAGGTATAATTTGTTGGATTTAATGATGTGGAAAAATTACTATTATGTCCCTCTATTATGGTCAAATGCATTAGTTGATCCCTACTTTTTTCAAATTATATAATTAAATCCCCGATCTCGTTAGGCACTTTAATCCTTCCCTCTATTTTTTGTGTTTGCTGTGAGTCAAACCCTAGAAAGGTGGACAGATGAAAGAGAACTTTTCAAAGACAATATTAACCCTAGCCTTTCCTCTCCAAAAGCAAACGTAGAAAAAGAAAAATATGAAATAGAGAGCTTCTCTTGAACTTGGTATTGAAAATTGCGAGTTCGATGATTCTCACTTGCCGCCTCCTCGTTATTATGTGTTTGCATCTATTGCCAATGGCCTTGGCCGGCGGCCAAAAAGACTACATTGTTATGCTCTTACCGAACCATAAAAGGGGGGGAGTTGAAGAAGAAGGGGAGATGAAGGTTTGGTGATTTTAGTTTGAATGAGGGATATTTTTGTCTTTTTAGTATAAATTAACAAAATAAATTAAAAAATTGACGGGATCAAAATTTAGAAATATAATAATATATTTAAAAAAAAGCAGGAATTGGGTAATGTATTTGACCATAATAGGTGGACATAATAGTAATTTTTCCGTGGTATTTTCCAAGCTAATAAAAGACTTGTCTTTCTACGGGTGTATAGATACAACCCAATTACAAACGTTTTTCTTTTAAATAAAACATTTTATTTATTAACTCTTCTGTTTCCACCTACGTAAGTTTTATTTGGAGGAGTAAATATTGATTTGGTTTATAAGCTTGCTTAGGTGGGCAAAAATGTCAGATTTGATCTTTTGGGCAACCAATTAAAAAGATTCGATTTTATATTTTAAGCTAATTTAATCTGTGAACTTGTATTGATTTTTATAAATTAATAATTGATTTTAATTTAATATGATTGACTTTTTATCTATTTTTTCTACATTAAAAATACTTAGATCAAATTTTTTCAACAGCTATGAATATAAAAGAAAATCCATACAAATATCATTTCTTGTAATATAATAAATTTATAGATATGCATTATAACTTTAATTTATTTAATATGAAAAATGTATAGATTTTATAAGTGATCACCCAATAATAGAGGTTAATTTTAAAATATTAAAATTAATATATATTTATAAATTCAAAACATATCAATCAAGTTAAAAGAGAAATACAATATATTTTATATATTTTTTAATTTTTTAATAGATTAATCAGCTCGATCCCAATTATAGTTTTAATAAATGTTTATATAATGTTTCATATTATAAATACAACGAAGAATTAGATATTAAATTGATTTAAAATATCAAATAAATTCAGGGGTTAAATTAGTCTAAAAAGTGAAATGAAATCTTTAATCATTTTATATAAGTTGAATGGCTAAATTGACCTAAAATATCAAATCTGACTTTTTTAGTGTCGTTAAACAGGTTCAGAAACCAAATTGATATTTGTTTTTTTATTCCCGCAATAAGTTCTCTCAAATTCTGTTAAGGATAGTTTAGTCATTCAACATTATCAAATTTTGAGTTAGTGGTAATGTCCGGATCATTTGGATCCATCTATCACTATTGTTTATCCATTTGTCAATCTGAGAAGTATTCTTCAAGTTTCAAAATCATGAAGTATTCTTTATGTTGACGTTAGATGTTAACGTTAGTACGGAATTAACGGAAGACAAACAGAGTGCTAGAATTGATGAAAAAATGAAATATGCATCGTTAATTGATAAAATTAAAAAAATTGGCTACAATTGATAAAGAGGATAAATTTCAAGCTATTTTTTGCGGTTAGGCCAAAAAGTAACTGATAAATAATTTTTAATAAAAAGAAAAAAATTGAACAATAAATTATTTTTAAAAAAAGAAATAGGATTACGCTGTGGGGAGAGATGAAAAATGAAAATACAGGTTGTATAAATAGGGGACAAAATGTTAATAATTCTGTATCCATAGTGACTAATTAATGGCCATTAGATTTATTGTTTAAAACTTAGCCATTGGATGCTAGAACAAAAGAGAAACCAACAACCTGCTGTGTAGGTAAAAATAATTCCTATTTAGTTTAATAGCAAAAATGATTGCTTAATTACTATTAAATATTTATTTATTAACCCAAAATCAATTTCATCAGCTTTATTTTTTAAAAACCTACTTTTATTTGTATGGAAAAAAATTCAAATCACATATATTTTACTATATAAATTTATATCATTAAACATTTTTGTTTTATTTATTCTTCTAATGAATATATTATTATTAACCGGTTAATTTTTATATTTTAAATATTTATTTTAATACTTCATTATTAATATTTTTATAAAGAAAAATTGTCACTTTTTTAAATTTAATATTTTAATTTACACCTCATTTACTTTATGTCGTTTTAATTATTTTTTCTAAATTCTCCTTTACTTGATTTATGAACTTGGACGGTTTAGCGGGGAGTTACATGCCAGGTTGGATCCAATTTTGCTTCGAAACGCATGGTCAATGACTGGATTAATTAAATTGGCGTGGGTTTGATTCCATTTTTTTATAGATTTTTACTCTACTCCAACCTATATCTTTCTTTTTATCCTGTAAAGCCCACAACGCCAACTGTCCGCATGGGGATCGATTTCCGTCCAAGGACAGAGAAAGCCTCATAATGTCCCCGTGTCTTCAAACTAACCACATCACAGCAGAAGGGCATGACAGTAATTTCAAGATCCATCTTTTTGCTATAAATATAATTTCGTTGTTAATCAATCAATCTCCATCCCCTTCTCATTTTTCACAGGGTACTCCCCCACTTGCATTGTTTTTATTTTTCTTCACAGGAGTTCTATCAATGGCTGAGAAGAGTAAGATTCTGGTCATCGGAGGCACCGGATATATCGGAAAGTACATCGTGGAAGCGAGCGCCAAAGCCGGTCACCCTACTTTTGCTCTAGTGAGAGACTCCACTCTTTCTGATCCTGCCAAAGCCAAGATCATTGATCATTTCAAGAGCCTTGGCGTCAATTTGGTCACTGTACGTATGCTTTCTCGCCATGTTCTGTTACATTTGAGAGAAAAGAAAATAAGGGAGGAAAGATAATAAAGAGAGAGGATAATTAAAAAGGGAAAATAATACAAAAAAAAATTAATTTCTGTTTCTTGTTTGGATGGGATGGGAGGATATTTTACAATTTTAATCCTATTCTTATATATTTTTAGATTATTATTATAATTTTGTATAAATAATGTCATTTTCCTCCGATATGCTTATTTTCTCTCCAATTTGGAGAGGTTGGAATTTTACGGGGCCAAAAGGAATTTTGTAAATATTTTCTTTTCTTCAATATTTTTCTCCTATTTCCATTAAGTTACTTTCCTCCATTATTTTGCTCAACTATTTTCGCTCTAATATTTTCTTCCCTTCCAAACATAGTAAGTTCTGTTTGGCTCCCGAGAAACTGAAGTCTGAGATGATCAAAATGAGGATAATTAATTGTGCTTTTTTTAATTGAAAACAGAAAAACTGTTCATATAATATATTATATTATGCGATCTGTTATTTTTAAGATTTGATTGATCGAGATGTTTAAACTCTGCGGAAACAACGACCTCACTTGTGTTTTTTGATCCTTTAATTTTAACTAATTAAATTTTAGTTGTTTTTTTTTCTTTTTGTAATTTTCTTTTTCTTTTTCCTCGTCTTTCGACAACTACCAAACAGATATTTATTTTGTTTGAGCAGCAACTACTGTTTCTCTATATTTGTTTGATAAAGTACTATGTTTGTATGTGAAAATGGAAACATCATTTGATATTTTCTCATTCGCAGGGTGATCTAAACAATCACGAGAGTTTGGTGAAGGCGATCAAACAAGTGGATGTAGTGATCTCTACTGTAGGTCATTTTCAGTTGGCTGATCAAAGCAAGATCATCACCGCCATTAAAGAAGCTGGAAACGTGAATGTAACAACCAATAACCTTGTTTGGTTCTTTCTAAATTCTTAGCTTCTCTGTTCGTAGTCATTTTCAATTTTTTATTGTCTGGGTTTTACTCCTTTATTGGTGATGTATCCAGGCTAGTAGCGACTTAATTAAAAAAAATTCTTCATGTATGCAGAGATTTTTTCCTTCAGAGTTTGGAAATGATGTGGACCGTGTCCATGCTGTTGAGCCAGCAAAAACAGCATTTGCAACCAAGGCTAAAATACGCCGGGAAATTGAGGCTGCTGGAATTCCTTATACCTATGTCCCATCTAATTTTTTCGCAGGATACTTCCTTCCCTCTCTGAACCAGCCTGGACTTACAACTCCTCCAAGAGATAAAGTTGTCATTCTAGGTGATGGAAATCCAAAAGGTAAAATAGATGGAAATGTACTTGGAATTGTTCAGAAGCATTGCCTTTATTAATCTGTCAGTATTGCTGCAACTCCTTATTTGTAGATGTCCCGGGAGTTAATGTTCCAAGGGACTAGATAAATGGTATAGCTTTTGATGAATCTTTCAAATAAATGTTTACAATTTCTTATCTTGATGAACAGCTGTTTTTAACAAGGAAGATGACATTGGCACCTTCACTATCAAAGCTGTGGATGATCCAAGAACCTTGAACAAAATCCTGTATATCAGACCTCCAAGCAACACCATCTCATTTAATGAACTTGTTTCTCTTTGGGAGAAAAAGATAGGCAAAACCCTTGAAAGGGTCTACGTTCCAGAGGAGCAACTCTTGAAGAATATCCAAGGTTTGTTGTTGAAATATTATTTTAATTAGATGTAAAATATGCATATATAGTTTTATAAATTTAGAATTTTGACATGTCTTTCAGAAAGTGCACCTCCAGTAAATGTGATTCTAGCAATCGGACACTCGGTGTTTGTGAAGGGAGATCACACCAACTTTGAGATTGAACCATCATTTGGAGTAGAAGCTTCTGCGCTTTACCCTGATGTTAAATACACTACTGTGGATGAGTACCTGAATCAGTTTGTTTGATAACACAGAACAGAACTCATCATCTTAATAAACGATCAGGGATAGGATTCATCCGTCTACATCCATTTCTTTTTTCTGTTATGTATTTGTAACGACTTTCTGAAATTTATTTATAAATTTAAATTGTGTTGGTGAATGCGGACTATTTTTTTTATAAATGCAATGCTATAAAATTAGATATAATTAAATTAAATTTTATCAAAATAGTTGAAATTTCTAATAAATATTCAACAAAAATAAACCATCAAAATTATTATGATTGAAGTGAATTATACGATATAAAAAGCACACCTGTGGTAAGTTCATATATAGTCTAATCAAATCGAAGAAGTGTTGGTTGTGTTTCAAGAATTTTTAGAATTCCCTTATCCCAATGTGAAACAAGGAAGTTAGGGAGGTTGGTAGGGTTATGAAAACGATAAAAAGGGAAAAAAATGAAAACTAGTACCAAACACTATACGCCTAAAATATAGGGTAGTAGGTTTCTTTACGGTTAGAACGTCTGGTAACAAATTCACGTCTATTAATTATATTAAGAAAATAGGAAAATTTTATTTATTTGTGAGTACCTTTTTAAAGGAAAAAATAATTATTTTGAATTTTATCAGCATAATTTTAGAAAAAGCTACTTAATAATAATCCCTGTTTAGTTACTCAAATCATATATCAAATTTATTTTTTCGCCACGTGTTTGAAAATGCCACAAGGTCTTAAACTTATATATTAAATATCTTGCCATTAATTAAACAATTCATCACTATATTTGGCTCATAGACACCTTTCTATATAGGCTATAGCCTGACTGAACATTAAGAAAACAAAGAGAAAAAAAGTCCAAATCCATACCACGAAGATCGAAATATCATTGCCATTCATTCTGACAATTGGTTAAAGCATTGCTTCACAACAGAATAGGATACCTCAATAAATATCACTGCCAAAATTTCAATCTCAACAAGTTCTACCATTCACCTTTTAAACAAACAAAACTGGATGACTAGAAAATTATGCCCGCAAGAATGCAAAATGTAAGCACTGCAAAATCTCATTCATGCATGGCCATCTTTTTTCCTCTGTTCCCCTTTTTACCGTTCTTAGCTAAGCCCTTTCCAGATCCTTTACCTCTTTGAACCTTCACGTTCTTTCCCTTTTTACCTTTTCCGTTCTTATTCATACCATGTACCCTTGCATCCTTTTTCATCCGTCTATCAACAAGGACTTTACCTTTCCCAGCCTTTACTGCAACTCCTTTCTTTGCTACAACATATTCCTTCTTAGGCCTTTTAGGCGCTGCCTTCTTATATAATTGTTCAATCATCTTACTCTTTGAACGATCAGAGATGTCGGTCTGGTCTGATATACTGTTTGCCTTTTTGCGAACCTTCTCAAGCTTCCTCATTGCCACCCGCTTCTTTCTTGCCTTGGCCTGTGCCACTTTCTTAGCAGGTCGAGCATTTATTTCTTTGAATTGTGCTCGCATTGCAGCAATCTCCTCTTTGGTAACGGGCTTCATTGGTTGGCGGTGTCTTCTCTCTTCTTCCACAAACCATCCAGGCAAGCCCTCGTCATCGAACATGTACTTATTGTATGCATCATCAAGCATTTGTTCCCTTTGCTTTTTCCTCAGCATCTTCTTAGCATAAGCCAATATCTCGGCTTTTGTTTCAGCATCATCATCATCAGATTCATCTGATGATGAATCATCACTGGAATCTGTAGCCAGGGCAGGGACTATCTCGAAGTCCTCTTGTGCCTTTGAAGGTTGGGGTTGCATGTGTTTGGAGCCCACAGCAGTTTTTGCTGTCTTCTCTGGAATTGCTAATTTCTTCTCCTGCATATCTACCTCCATTTCAGCTTCACTGTCAGCCATTTCCAAGTCTCCATCCTCTACAGCTTTAGCAAAGACATCCTGATTAAACCATTTGTCTGTTATGTCCTCTTGGGTCAGCAATTCCCCATCATTGAGTGGTACCACAAGAGGATTGGCTTCCCGATCACCTTGTTCTTCATCTGAATCATAATCAGAATGAATAACATTGCCATCATCCTCACCCTGGACCAAGCAAGAACATTTAAATATGAGACAGTAAACAACACCATAGAAAACAAAAACCAAGGCAGTATTGCCAAACTTCCACATCAAGACTCGGTAATTCAAAAATGAACTACAAACTTTACCAACAAAACAACATAAAATAAACAATCTTCGAATAAACAGTAGTTTTTTGGTCTGGTCGACAGAAGACTCAAAGCAAGAAATGTCTGAAATTCATGAGTTGATTACACACTGCAAGATCTTCATACCTCCACAAGTTGTTCTGAATAAGCCTTCTTTGCACGTTTCCGCTGCTTAGTACTTCCTTCTTTTTTGGTCACAAACCGTTCATATACCTGATCGAGAAACTCTTCCATTTGTTCATCATATCTAATGTCAAATTACAAAAAATGGCAAATAAGTACAAGCTTAGATTCCTCAAGCTATATCACAAGTAATGGAAGGATGTTAGAGACAACCTTCTTCGGTCTTCATCAGAGTCTATATTGCTGGATGCATGCTCCTGATCTTCATCAAGGGAATCATCATTTTCACTGTCTTCTAAATTACCATTCTCACCATCATTTCCGGCAGAATCAACAGCTACGAGATCTTTCTTTCCCTAAGGTGCCCAAAAAGAGAGTCCAAGAATAACAGCTATTGAGTTTATATATTATAAAAAATTCCAGAAAGTTCTTCCCAGTAGGGGGAGCGGCTGTCGTGCATGATAATCATAGTTAATAATTGTACTCAACATTCCAAGAGATAAAACCAATCTTCGGACCACCAACCAAGATGAGTAATTTTTATATAATAGAAAAACAAATTAACAAAATGAGAGGATTTCTTATTCCAGGGTCTGCAAACATTTATCCTCTACAATTAGATGTAGGCATTTCGGCAAAATCATATAGCATCAACCTATTAGAGAGTAACATGAAATACAAGAAATTCACTTTCATTTTCAACAAAATCATAGATTCGGTTAAATCAAGAAATCATATAATTAATTTTTAGATCTCCAGTCTAGCATCCTCAAATGAATACTAAATGAGAAAGCAAAAATAAAAACCCTTTACCTAACATATTTTCTCAAACAAGATTGTTTTAATGCCAAACATATCACCTCCAAACCAGCATTGACACAAATAATAAAGGATCAAGAGAAAAAGTGAAAGCATACCTTGATTGAAGAAAGAGAAAACAACTCAATGTCAGTGTAGCCATCTTCCAATGCATCTATTTGCATTCCTGTTGCCTTCCGAGACTTGTCCTGAAATATTTTAATATCATGAAGCAACATATAATAACTTAGCATGCAAAATTCAAAACTCAAAACAAGCACGATCTTTTCTTTTCCCATCACAGGTAAAAAAAATGCTAAATCAATCTAAAACCTTAATTACAACTTTGCTATGTTTGAATACATTCGTGATTTGGAAACCCAACCCTTGACAAGACAAAGCTTTCAACATGGACATCGTACAAACCTTAGCTCGTCTTTTTGCATCACGTTTCTTAGCTTGCTTCTTCTTCCGCTCTATAGCATAACTCAGCTCTTCCATTTCATTTAGTAATTTATCATCTTCATCCTCCTTATTCTTTTCTTCACCATCAGTGGAAGTGGCATTGGCAGTAATACCCTTTTGAGCAGGGGATAGAGACTTCCTTACTTGCATTCGCCACCTATGTGAGAAAACTGATATTAGTAATATTCATGCACTGTGCAGTTACCAAAATATATATAGCACATGCCGTGCATAACTTATTAGCCCCTATATATTTCCCTATTTCACTGTTTGCACTAAGCACAATGCTACAAAAGCACCTACATATAATCACTGTTGTAGCGAAGAGTCATCTTTAGTCACAACTCAACAGCGAGCTCAATTACCAAAAACTTGATCAGATAATCTTTTTTCTTCATTTTTTCATGTCACTTGTGCACTTAATAACTTAAAATACTTAATTAAATAGAAACCCAATAAATTCCTCCAACACTTCTTTCAGTCTTTAAACGAGCGACCACCTCCTAGTTGAGTCCAATGAAAGAAAGGCAGAAATCCAATCACGCAGTTACAGTATATACGAATTTAAAAGCGCCAGACTAGTTAAAGTAGGCTAGCCAAAAACTAATATGAGAATTTATTGTGAAGAAAACAATGGTAAACCAAAATTCATTTCTAGCCATAAACCAGCATCGTCTTGAGAGGGACAGGAAAGCATCTTAGGCATGCATTTTGGCTTACACATCATCATAAAGTAAAAACAAAGAAGTACAAACCTTAATAAAATATAAATTTAGAACATGACCCAAAAAACCTACTTGTTAGTTTCCAACTATTACTACTAAAAGAAGAACAACAGTTGCATAGGCGGCCTTTCTATCCAAGAAAAATATTGGGTGCCGTTGAGGACTCCTCTACCTTTGGGCAGAACATAAACTACATCAGTCAGATTGGTAATGGTGTTACTTTTTAAGTTTCTCTATTAATTGCAAGGTACAGCTTTCAAAAAGCATACCAATAAGACCAAATTAGCTACTAAAATAACTCTCAGAGGAAGTCAAAATTTTGAGAAACCGTCCCAGGTGAAGCTAATACTTTCGAAAGTACCAGTCAAAATTTTCATTTGTTCTTAAAAGCAAGTGTTTCGCGTCATTTGTTGCTGCATAACAAACAAAAAGAAATCATTACTCTCCTTTTTTTTTGTGTTGTAGGAGAGAAAATTCCTTTTCGGCCTGCATAATCAACAGCTGATTTATTTTTTTCCACACAGAAAGGGAAGAAAAACCCTTCTGCCTTTTGCCTTATCTAAGTCAAAAAAAGGAGTATGTGATTTGGTGCACTACATGCATAAAAACATGTCCAACTTGCAAGACTATTGCATAATATAAAATCTAATAACGAATTGTATATGCCACTAGATCCAAAAGAAATGACAAAGGAAATACAAGTCAACAAAATGTTTTCTGAGCTGCCAAAAGAGAAAGAGTCAAGTGCCTGCCTATGGTGCTACCCATAGGCAGAACCACAAAAAACAGTAGCTTTAGTCTTTTATGCTATTGATGAAATTGGACAGGCTTATTAAAATTCAATGAAAATGGAAGCAAAGAATATGCATCTTACTTCAATAAATGTTTGAAGTCTTGCTTTCCCAAAACACGAAGATCATCACAAAGAGCTTTAACCTGGCCACATGCATAGTTCATTTAGTAGTTAAAACTTGGACAAAATTCAGCAACAAAGGGAGAAAGAGAAAGATCACCTCTTCGGTTGTTAAAGCATGATCCCTTATTGTTAAAGAAACCGAGTCCTCAAAGGCTATAGAAGTAACCGAACCAAGTATCTCAAGAGGTGTGTCAGACCAAACAAAATCAGCAGCTGAAGATATTTTTCTCACAACGCTTTCTCCATCTTCATACCTATTGTTGGATTTTACCATAATATAACATACTTGCACATGTATAATTAAAAATTCAATATGTCAACTTCATTTAACAACTTCTCCGATGTTGCCTCATCTAAGGAAGGAATTATGCTACATTTTGAAAAATTTTAAAATATTGACTCAAAAATAACAAATGCAGGCGACATACTATTGGATTAAATTGTGAAAAATGAAAAACACATTATGTGGCTCTTAAAGACCATCTCAAATTCAATGGCTTACCCATCTCGGTGTCGCTTTTGCTTTGTTCCTCTGAGTACATCTATGACCTACACAAAGGATTCATGCAAACAAAATCAAGTTACAACCAGGGAGAAGAAAGATGAAGGGGCAAGAGAGAATTCGTGAAAAAAGAAAAACCTTTCGCTGTGGTTCTATGGAACCCTGAAATAGATGTTTCACATCAAGAAGACGTGGATCAATCTTTGCTGGTGCCTTGTACTTTAAGCCCACGAGAAAGATTTCTGCAGATGTCGAACGACTTGCAGCTGGTTTATCCACCTCAACCTTTTCAAACAACTGCAAAGGCAAAATTCACTGTCATGATCAGCAACATAGAGAGAGATGACTGGATTTTAAGGTGAGGAAACTTACCTGATTGAGGCAATACACGACCGAATTGTAGTCCTGAGACCTGAAAACCTGAAGTAAAGCAAGAGATAAGAACTATATTCACCCAACAAAGATTCAGAGTCAAACAGATCATTCAATGAAATATAGAACCACTTGTTCGTATGGTTCAAACTGAGTTTATCAGTTAATTAAGCAAGAGAGGAAAGGATTCATTACCTTTAGCACCACAAAAATATATAGATTAACAGGATGAACGGAAATGTATAAAACAAAATAAATAAATGACATCTAAAAATTCTCTCCTCTTTTCTCTCACTTTCTCAATTGAATGCCATCCAATAAAAACTATATAAAGTTCAGAACTACCTAGTTAACTGAACCATCCGTTGTTCATTTCTGGCAAATTAATCCAATAAAAATAAAACATAGAACGCAAGAGGTTCTCCTTTCTCTTCCAAGTTTCCTAGCAACCAAACATAACTTAACCAAATACTGAAAAAAAACTTACTTTGGTAACAAAGTTGCCTTTAGGAGCCAAGAACTGGGTAGCCAGTTTCACAGCATCAATTACAAGCGCATTTTGAGACATAGCTTCTTGCGCCCACGCCCCACCAATATTAGGGGAACCATCGTGCAAAACTAAATCAAAAGCCTTAACCCCATTCTCTCCCATAATTTTCTTAATCCTAACTTTACACTCCGGTTTCGTGATGTCCTGCTCGATAGAAACCGCCCCACGAATAGGCGCAATCTTCACCAAGTCGATGCCAAGGACGAGACTGCCCACTGGCACCCGCTGCACCGCCACCTGCATCCAACCGCCGGGAGCAGCGCAGAGGTCAAGGACGGCGCGGGAGGAGCGGAGGAACTCAAATTTGGAATCGAGTTGAACGAGCTTCCAAGAGGCACGGGATCGATAGCCATGTTCTTTGGCGAGATGGTAGTATTTGTCCAAACGGTGCTTACCTACCTTAGTTTTGCCCATGGTATATTGAAAGATGGGGTTTAATTAGGGTTTTCAGTTTAAAGTTCTCTCTGCAGGAACACAGAGAGTATAAAATGAAAGGAGGGCGGTCGTCAGAATGGTCGATGTATAAACCCTGCTCGGACTGGGCGTCTCGATTTTTTTTTTTTTCTTTTTCTTTTTCTTTTTTTTTCCAAAATATTATAAACTCATAAAATTATATGTAAATAATTATTCAATGGCGAAAGAGATAAATTCACATTTGATTGGACTCTCAATTTTTACTTTAATTAAATTTGCTAAACACTTAAACTTACAAATCATTTTATTAAATAATTTTATTTATAAAATTATATTCATTAAATATTTATTATATAATTAAAAAATATAAAATTATTACTCTGAAAGCAGAATAACCACGCATCAATTTAATAATTTACATATAAAAACTAAAAAAATATAGAAATTTATTATTATTAGTGTAAAAATATATGTAATATTACAGAAATGGTAACTTCAAAACGATAGTAGGTTATTAACAGTTTAAGGCGCAGCAACATCTTTTTTTCTAGAAGGTACAACCTTAAATCAATATATTTAACCATTATGTAATTATCAGTTTAATTATTGTAACTGCCACAACTTGTCATTAGTAGCTAAATACATTGATTATTAATTTAAAAAATTAAAATAAATTCAAGAGTTAAATTTATTTAAAAAATGAAACCGACTATTTTTAATCATTTTATATAAATTCAAATATTAAATTAATTAAAAATATCAAATATGAAATTTGAGCTTGCTAAATAAATTCAGGGACGAAATTGATATTTATTCTAATTTTTTAAACTCGAAGTTACCAACATTTTGCTAACCGTCTATATTTTTAGTCGAAAAATGCCAACGTGCACGCGTAGTTTAATGCCAATTGTAACTTTGTAAATAGTACCGACAGATTAGACGATATTCACTTTTTCTTTTTCTCTGATTTACGTGTTAGGAAAATGATATAAGTACTATGGTATTAGATATAAACATGCAAATATAAAGGGCTTGTTTGTCTGGTTTTGATAATTATTAATTATATTTTACCGATAGTCATTTAATTTACGGACAGGACTTTTATAATTACTTATTGTGAAGTGTGTTCACAACGAGATAAAATCTCTACTATGAATTTCTTCGAAACTCCTTAGTTAAAGAAAGACAACAAAAGAGTTGGTCCAAATGGGGACATTACTGAGAGGATATAAAAGATATATATTTAAAGAAAAATATAAATATTAAGTTTCGACTCATTTAAAGAAAAATAAATAAAAATAGTACAACAGATCTAAAATGAATGAATAGAACTAGAAAAGGAGAGTTTTTACTTGGAATCATAAATAGAACTTTCCTTAGAAGATTGGATTCGCTGCACACCAAATAGCTCTTCAATCTTCTCTGCTTAACATGTTTTTGTCAGCCAAGCGTAACAGTAGAAAAAGAGTAAAGGAGAGTGAAAACTAAATCAAATGTCTGCTAGCAACAAAATTTCTGATTTGCAAGAAACTTTCACTAACTTCTAATGACAAATTTCCATGGGTCTAACGATGAAGAAAACTGAAGAGATAACTAATAATACTGCACCAAGCAGTTTACATAAGACAATTTTTCAGAAACTTTAACTGAATCTTTCGAATGTGCGTATAAACAATAAACTTTTTACTTCTGCAACATCAGCACCCCGCCATCATAAAATGCCAAGGCATAATTGCAATTGCATATTAAATCCACCATAACATTAATGCATGTCTTCAAAACAAAGAAAAAAAAAAAATCAATTATCACGAATCTTCAGGTCTACACTTTTTTCCATCTGGTCCTTTTCTACAAGTCCTATGAACCGGTCAAGGTTTAGTCCCCACGGGAACCACTGCTACTTGCAGCAGATTTCTTACTGCCGTATTTCTGTTGAAGGGGTAAAAAACAGAAAGTTATCATATATTTGTTCCGCCACATTTGCTGTGCTGGCTAGCACAGTAACGAGTAAAAAATAAAAGGCACTTACACAGACACATTCCATGTTAAAAAAAAAAAAAAAAGTTGCCACAAGGCACTTGGCATTTACCTGCTTTCCAATGTTGAAAGGAATATACTTGTATTTGATCATATGTGCAATTTGGCGCCTCATTGTAAGGACAAAAAGAACAATCCAGTAACAGAGCAGTATAGGCCAGAAGACAGGAACATCAAACATAGAAAAGAAGGTCATGAAAAATGCTATGCAGAATGCCTTTGTGAAGGAATACCTGAAAACATAACAAAAGAAATGAGATCATTGTCATGCATAGAAATCAAGTACAGATTTGCAAAGCAGCAGATTTAGTTGGCAAAGGGAGATAGTTATCTTAATTGGCCAACTACTAATAGATTTTACTCAAATATTCTTGAAATCTAACCAAATCTGGAAGACAGAGAGGCAACCACCATCATTTAACACCAAGTTTGCAAGAGAACATGAAAGATTCCATATAACTAAAAGTTACTAGTAATGAACAAATTTGAATACACTGTCTACCACAAAATTCCCAAAAGGCAACTAGCAATCATTCATCAAGGTAAAGAGAATAGCAGACAATTTAATCAACATAAGCATCAAAAGGATAGAAAGAATAAAAAACAGAATGTAACAGCACATCAGAAGGCAAAGTTTTGTTCTAATTTCAACTTCCAATGAGCTGATGGATTTACAAACTTGAATTCCTCAAAAATATGTGTGGTAGGCATTTATAAGCTGCATAAAACAGATTAGCGAACACTTCCCTCGGTTCTGAGGTGTATGTGACCAGCCATAAGAACCAACAAAGATTTGACATGCCATGTTGTACAGCTAAACAAAGCAATCAAACAGCATTCATCAAGCAGTTGGTTATCTCCCAGGAACATGTAAAACTGCCAGTAGATCTAAACCCATGCCAATCACATTTCCAAAAGTGTGCACAAAATGACCTAAGTAAGATGAGCTAATACTATATCTCTGTCAGGCACATGGTTTCTCTTTCCCTTCTGCTAATTGTAATCCATTTACAGAGAATACCAAGAACAGTTGTTTCATTTCAAGATAGCTCTACTTCCATCCCAAGATAAAAATAACACACTTAATGCAAATAAACAATGATTATAAGATTAGTTCGGAACCTGCACAAGTTTGTTCAACTATAAAAGATATTATTAATGGACAGAATAAGTTGCTGAAACAATTAAATTATCATACTTCAAGTTAGGTTCTCACGTTGAAAGAGATAATGCTGCTTATCTGCTTACCAATAGATAAGCAACATTATTAGAAGTAAAGAATCTTCCAAATTTCCTAATATGAGATGTGCTACTCTGACAAACTTGTCCAAAACAATCTGAACAATTGTCATGAATACATGAACTACTTTCATTCAAATTATTTATAATAAGCACAAGGTAAAATGAAAGAACTCATCACATTCCTTAGCCAATCAAGTGGGTAATTTCCAAACAAATACTCACTCCCAAATAAATACTCTTCAAGAAAGTTCAAAATATCCATCACAGGTAAGCTACAGGCAGATCCCACACCAAAGGAATGCCCACCTTTTACACACTACTAAACTATTCACTCTGCATCTGAATCTAAATTACAGAAACGTATTTTACCAGGACATCATTTGCTTCTATGCATTTTGTGAAGCAGCTACAGACAATTGCAAACCAAAACTCCTAGACCAACTGATTTTTCCGTAAATTGGCAGCTAACAAGTATGACTAACCAGTTTGAATCTGTGGAATAACTAATAGATACAAGTTTTCATTAACAGGGGCCAGTCATGCGTGCAGTGCACACCATTCAAGTTGAAATTTTAAACCTTGCATGTTGGTTACCTAGAAACGGCAGTGACAAAGATCAACATATCACCATCTTCAGAAGGTTTTCTAAGAGAAATCAGAGACCTCTATAAACATCCACAAATAACTCATCCACACATCTACTACAATTTACAATCACTGTAATAGGCATTCTTCCATATATATCTCAAACTACAAAACTTCAAATGTCGATCCAAATTTCCCATTTCTCCCCATACTAATCCCACAAAATTAAATTCATTTTCACTGAAGAATGAAAGGAAGAAATGGAGTAAGATTATTTAAAAAAAAAAAAAAAGAAAAGAAGAATCTTTACTTACCAGAATTTGAACTCAGGAAGGCGGCGAATAAATGGCTTGAATTCATCAGAACCCTTCGTAGGCAACAAAGGCCCGTCGGAAGAAGGTTCAAGTTCAGGATCAACCAAAGGTGACAAAAACCCAATAAGCAAATTCAGTAGATATATCCCAAGCCCATAGGAAACAATGTAAAACCCCTGAACATAATAAACCCGCAAACAGTAAATAGCCACTATAACAACTGACCCAATCCACCTATAGACTGCATGTGGTGTAGTCTTATCCAGAAAATACTGATACATCCTCCAAGCATCATGTCCCCATTGGGCTACAGGTGATGCTGCCAACGCACCCTCACCCCCAATTCCTTCCATTGAATTTAATCTTCACAATCCTAGAAATTATGTAAATAAAACGAATCAGAAAAAAAGCTGCAAACTCACAGAAGAGCGAAAAATCATACCAAAAAAAAACTTATAGATAGCACGAACCAAAACAATGGTCAATAAAAAATGAAATAGAGATGTGCACTCAAATCATAGGCATTTTTTATTAATCAGAAAGGTATACACGCAGTAGCATTCATTCAATTGAACCTTCAAAATCTTAACACACATGTTTCGTTTTCCTAGGATACCAACATGAACCGAATTCATCAACACATTCATAACCAAAAAAAAAATCCAATCAGAACCGAAAAGCTTTACTTTCCCAGCTTTTGATGACCAAACAAATGTAGCTATTAAGCTTCCATATAAGTAGGTATATTTCATCAATCAAAAACCCAAAACAACAGAAGATCCAAGTCAATAATAACAAAGCTAGGGTTCCAAAATACAAATCCAGAAACAGATCTGGAATAAGAAAAAGCCATAATAATCACAAACCCAATACTTCAGAACTCACTGGGGACATTATCAAACGAACAAAAGCACATCTATATATGCATGTACACAGATGCAAAAGAAAGGATCAGAAAGAAACATCACAAAATCATATAAATCGCATGTGTCAATTGCAAGTAGAAATAAATGAAATGAATTTCAATACCAAAATTAAAAGAGGAAAGAAGCTGACCGTAAATAGACTTGATATTTTTAAGCTTTATTAGCTTGGACTGTAAGAGGAAAAGAGAGAGAAGGTGAAAGAAATGGAATATTGGAAGCGAAATGTAAGCAGATCTGTAAGTGCCCGTTTTGCGTTTGGAGGACAGGTTCGGTATTTTCGGTATATTTTTATTTATAAATTATTTTTTGGAGGTGAAACAAAATGCGAGAGAGAGGATGAGAGGGTTTTTAGTTACTTACCAACAGTGACGTTGTTGAAAGAAGGTGAGAAAATTATTTGTCTGTGACAGAGTAAAGGTGAAACTCAAACAATGAGAATATAAGCTGAGACTTTTCCAAAGCGAATTTAGGAGGAGGAATATTCCTCCATTGTATTTTGCCATATGAACAAATTTTCTAATTTTATTAGTTTAATATTCTTTTGGTATATATTATGAATTTTTCACAAAAAAAATTATTAGAATATTGCATGTTACTTTTAATTAATAAAGGAGAAGACTTAATTTTTATCTACATTATACATTACTGTATTAATGTATTAGATAAACAATTAATGTTTTTTATTTATTGGGGGCCCAACCGGTTAATAAAATATTATGGACTATATAATAAGATAATTTTCCTTTTTAATTATTAAATTAATAAAAACTCTTGTCATGGAGCAATTTGATAAGTAAAGAGAAAAGTTAATTAAGACATTTTACTATTTATATAAGTAATAAGACCAATTAAACTATATTTGATTGTAGATAAACAAGTATTTATTAAATAATTTATTTAATTATAATATTAATTCATTCAATAATGATTTTATTAGACGCCGACATGACATCAATGTCTTCTTTCTTTCTCAATTATATGTATCAAATTTAAGAGTATCTAATTTCCAAAAAAAGGAAATGTTCAATAGTATATTTAAACTAGTCTTGTTCTGCACGCAAATAAAAATAAATAATCCAATTAAAAATAATATAAAATTTTAAATAAAATACAAATATAGATAATATTTATACATATAATATTTTAAAAGTTAATTTATTTTTTAATATAAATAAATATATATTCGTGTTAAGTTAAAAAATTTTAAAACTTAATTATCCTTAAAAATTTGAACAATGGATAAATAATTGACTTTTTATAATAAGGTAGAGTTCTAATTGTATTACATTAGTTGATTAGAGTTTTAGTTATATTAGATTAGATTAAATTTAAAAAATTAGAGTTTTAGTTGTATTAATTTAGATTATTAGATTTCAAAAATTATCACAATATTGATATTATATATTACTGAATTAAAAAAAATTAAGATGGCCAATTAAAATGCAACAAAATAAGAAAAAAATATAAAATTTGGCATTTAAACTAACAATGAAAACTAATGGCCTTAAAGCATACCTCTTAGCATCTAGTAACCCAATTATTTTGACTTTATATTGAAGAGAACCTCAGTGAAGAAAAGTGATCACAATCAGAAATTTATGCAGCTCAAATTCATCTTATGTTTAGAATAGGATAACACTAATAATTTATTGTTTGAGAAAATCTAATTTGTTCAATTCAAATTTAAATATAAAATGTACATTGAATGACTAGGCTGTCGTAGGATTATATCATAAACACAATATGATAAACAGATATGATTATTCAATTTTGGGAAAACTTAAAGTAGGGGATAAAAAAGAATGATCTATGTCTAAAAAACATCTGTGTTCCTGCATAATCATATCGTTTGGAGCCCATCAAGCAATATTTTTTACTATATGCTATAACATCACCGTAAAATCCATACTTGAAAATAATAAAAGTTCATACCAAAAGTTAAAGTTCTTAAAAAACGACAGATAAATTACATTAAACAAAAATAAAAATACCAAAAGTCTAAATGAAATTCAATTAGAGAAAAAATAGACAATGACTGAAATTTACAATGAAATATCGGGTTACTATCATTAGCTAGTAACGATGGTATTGGGAAGGGATAATTGAAAATGATCATTATTGATTTCTTATTTTATAGACATGAAAAGAATAAATTAATTTTGTTGAATGAGATAGAGATTATATAAAATTCAAAAACTTAGATAGATTAGATTATATTAGGTATTAAAATTATTAATTATCATGTTAAATATTAAGTTAAAGGAATTAATTAAGTTGACCAATCAAAATGTCAAAAATTAAAAAAAAAATTAAAAGTTCCTTTAAAAAAGAAAAATAAAATACTAAACAAAGAAAAAGCGTTGAATTTTTCTTTATTTCAGCTTTTATATATATATAATAGATATTTGAGAGAGAGCATTTTGCTCCTTTTTATAAGTCTAGCCGTCTCGAATTCGAATTAATCAATCCAATGAACCTCAAATATTGAAAATTTCAAAACTAAAATAAAAAATGATTTTATTAGATATTAGATTTAAAAATATATTTTATAGAAATTGATAGACTAACAAATAAATTAAATATATTAAATAAATTGAATATAGCTAATTATACCAAGCGTGATAATAATTACATCGAGCGTTACAAATCAATAACTATAACCTCACTCAAAGAAAGCATTTATGAAATGTTCATTCAATATTTAATAGCTTTATCTCCCACTCAAAATGAAACAATGATTATTTTATATACCTTATAAATATACATTTTATACTATTAGAAGGGTAGAGAAAAAATTTCCAATCAACACATTTTGCTAATCATCACATTCATTTTTTACTTCTACCATATATAATTATTATTAATATTCATATATTTGTATTAAAATAAATATAATTATAATTTAACAACTAATAATGTTGTTATGATATACTCTTTATATCCTCAAATACTTATCACATTTATTATTTCACGTAAAAAAATTATTCAATTTGTTTAAATTATAATAAATTATTGAGTGAAGCGATGATATTATCCTCAATTTATTATTTGAATGAAAAACCATTTAATCATTGTTAGTAAATATACAAAAAAGTAAAAATAAAAGAAAATATTATTTATTAAATTTATAAATGTGTAAGTATTTAAAAACATAGTACTTTATCATATATGAAAAGTATTTGAAAACGAAACGGACGTAAGAAAATATTTTTTATAATATTTTCATTATTTGGAGCATTCAGAAAAATAAATCAATACATAATATTTTCCTAGTTAAAAAAAAAATTAAATCATTTTAACAAAAATCAATTCTCATTTTTAAGAGCCTAAAATTTTTTTCGAATTTTGACAACTTTATTATAATTTTATAAATTTATATTTTATTAATTTATTAATTATTAGTAGACATTAGCATAGCTCATCGTCATCACCACCGCCACCACTATCGGTCACAGGCGATTTTCATAATTGACTATATTTTTTGCATTATTCTCATATTTAATAATAAAATTTTTAAAATACGAAATTTATATTATTAATATTTTCATTTTATGGGTTAAAAATTTTAATACTCTTAATTAATTTCAAATTGCAACCAAAAAACGGAAACAAGTCATTTAAAAAATACTATTTTCTGGAAACAAACTGACCCCGAAATTGTTAATGCGATGGTGTTTATGTTAGCAAGCAAGCCAAGCTAAGGTGACTTCCAAAAAGGAAAATTTTGTTGGGCTTTTTGGCTAATGTGAGTTGGGCTTGAGAAGCTAGTGATTGAAGTTGTAGCCCATTGCATTGTAGGGCTTCTATCCATTATATTTAATTAAGGGTTTATCTAAATTTCTCAATGGTTAGAGAAAGGGTTACCTCGGGAACTTTTCAAAATGAGTTGCTCATAGAAAATTTCTTGAAGGTTCATATTAATTTAAATGAATGTGAATTTAAATTTGAGTTCGTAAATTTAACAACAGAAATATTTCATAAATGGTAGAATCTATAAAAATAAAATTTTACATTCCGTTTGAATAAATGAATCATAATTGTAAAATTTATTTGTAAATAAATTTCTCATATTTAGTATATCATAATTTAAAATAGAGAATTCAATTGAATTTCAAAAATTATATTTGAAATAAAGTTTTAAATGAAAATTCATTAGTCTATATTTTTTAAAATACTCTTGGCATAATAATTTAATAAAATCAAATAACAAACACTAATTATATTTATTATATATGATATAACTTTGATTGTATTAAAATATGAATAATAAAATTTATATAAATAAATATACTCAATTTTCATTCTGTTAATTAATTGATTATATAATATAGAATCATTTGTGCCAAATTTATGCAAGGTTGCAGCAAGAAGTCAACTAGTCCCCTGCTTTCTTATATCATTCTAGTTATGTATCACCAAAAAAAAAAAAAAAAAAAAGAAATATTTACATCACAGAGAAAAAACATTTTGCTAAAATGGGCTATTCATCTTTGGATAGTAGGAACTAAGGCAGTTTGGTCAAAATATTAGGGATTGAGGACAACTTGATTAAGATATTATGGATTGAGGGCTGTTTGATAAAATAAAAAAAATGTAAGTGGTTCAATTTTGTAGAATTTATTTAAAAATTTCACTAGAATTTATGTTAGGCATGTCCAATTTCATATAATTCAATTTATATAATTTAAATTTGTATTTTTTTTATTTTAAACACAATTTTAAATTTATAAATAAATTTTATAAAATTTTATAGAATTCATTTTTTCTTAACGAAGTTCAACGTAAAATATAAAGATGAGACTTTAGGTTTTTGGTTTTTTTTTTAATGAAAGATGAGACTTTAGGTTATGTTTAGTTCAATGGGGCTAATATTTCTTTAGTGTTGTTTTGCTAATTACCTCTCTCTAAAAAAGAGGTGATCCAGTTGCGTTGCACCTTCTAGTATGGCTACCTTGTTACGACTTTAATCCAATCACTAGTATTGTTTTCGGCTTCCCCCTCCTTGCGGTTGAGGTAATGACTTTGAATATGACCAGCTACATTATATATTTACAATATAAATATAGAAACGAAATAGCAATTACATTCTATAAAATTTTTTAATTACATGACCAAGTAATGGAATATTATTACATTGGATTACAATATATTTTTTTATTATATTATATCCTTTTTATTTTAATCATTTGTTATTCGACGTCTTTATTGGCCCCAGTAATCCAGATTCTCATAAAAGCCATCCATATTTAGAGATTAAACTTAAAATTTAGAGTCCGTTTATAATGAAATTCATTTAGAAATCCATGTTTTCGCGTTTATAATGAAAAAGAATATAGATTTCAATTCTAGGAATTTAATTCCATGGACTTGAATATAACTATACCAAATTCTATAAAAATTGATGAAATTTTCAATTGAATTCCACAAAACTAAATGCTTCAATTTTTTTTTTTTCGAAACTACTCTCTTTTTCTACAAATTTGATTTTTACTTATCTTGCTTAATTATTTTATTAAACTTGATCATAATAATAAATTATTAATTTTTATTTGACAAAACTACAATTTTATGGACAAAAGTATTTCATTTTTTCCCATTGTTCTTTTTTTTCTTTTTGGACTCCATAATTATTAGTGTGAAACTACAGTTTTTGTTGAACGGAGACATTTTATATAAATTAAAGATGAATGTTATAATTATTTTATATATTATATTTATATAATTAATTAATTAATATATGAAATTTATTATTTGTTTCTTTATAAAAATAAAATTTAAACATTTACAAGGACACGAAATTCAAAATTTTAAAATTTAATTAATTAATTATAGTGGAATATGAGTGATTTATTTATATTAATATTTTTATTAAATTATTACGTCAAGGTTATTTTAGAAAATAAAGATAAATGAATTTTCATCTAAGAATTATTCAAAACATAATTTTATAGAATTTAATTGAATTCCTTATTTTAAATTGTAGCATACCAAACATGACGAATTCATTTTATAAATAAATTCTACAATCATGATTCATTTGTTTCAAACTGTACCTTATAATTAAGAGAAAATAAATTATTATCATCGTATCGCACCCGTCGAAAATCATTATGCTATATTTTTAATTATATCATATTATATTACATCAAATTTATATATTAGCTAAGTAAAACCGACTACCAAAAAAATGTGGGGGAAGGCAAAGGCTATATGACAAATGCCCTGCCTTGAAATTGAAACACAAATTTACGGCTCCATTTGCCAAAAAAAAAAAAAAAAAAGAGAGAAAAAGGGAAAAATTGCAGTTGAGCAGACAGGATTTAGATTTCCCTCATCCATCAGAGAAGATAGAGAATAGGTTAGAAAAAGATAACGTTGTACCAGAACGAAGAAAATCAAATGAAAGAGATTGTGAAAATAATAGGTTACGTGGACAATCCACAGCCACTAGTACAATCATTTGGTGAGTGAAAGGACTCCGTGGCAATGTAAATCACCACCCACCACTTTTTCCATTCACCAATCAAGTTTTTGTTTATTTCTTTTTTCATTCTAATGGGCTCGGCTCACTCTCACAAGCTCCACTCTTTATCATTAATTTAATTTAAAATTAAATTTGTATTAATTCTTTTTTTATTTATTAGAAATCTCAGTGGACTAAAATGAACTGAATAACCGGATAATTTTCTCAATTCAAAATTTTTATACTCAAAAGAATTCGAATTCGAAACTTTCTTCTAATTATCATATTTTTTGGAACTAATTAAATTATAAATAATTGACAAATTGAATTATTATTCTGACTTTTCCACTTTAACAGTAACATTTGGTCTATTACTAAGATGAAAAAAATGATCGTAACACATTTATTTTTTAAAAAATACCGATTGCATTGTCTAAATTGCCTTTTTAAAATTAAAAACTCATTTAATTTTACTATAAAATTACTGATAAGAACAGATCAAATTGAAAGAACATATATATTTTCATAATTCTAAATGAGCACCTAAAGTAGAACAATGTAAAATGCTCATTTATTGCTAATAAAATTTGATAGAAAAAGTATCTTTTTCATCCTCATCATTGGGATTGAGACTGTGTTTGGCGATAAATGCTGACTAGTCAAAATATTACATGTTACTTCTTATAAAGTTCAGGAACATAATATTTGAATTGAACTTTTAAAAATTAAAATAAAATTTTATAAAAAGTTAATTTCTGTAATATTTAAATTTTTAAATTTTTTACAAATAAACACTCAAACAACTACAAGCTACTTAAACAATCTATCTAGTATCAAAATAATTAATGTTATCCAACAAGCCTGAATTTTTTTCCTTTTTTAATTTTACCTTTTTAATAAAAAATTCAATTTTGAAATCGAACTTATCGTTACACTAAAAAAAAAAAACATAAGAAATTTACATGGATTAAATGAAGTAATTGACAGTAAAAAGGATATTTCTTGATATATATTATATTTTTCTTTATTGGACAGTCAAATATTTTATTAAATTGCTATTTGAAAATAAAAAAAAATAAATAGAAGCATATATGTTAATGTAACGAACCTAAACCATGAGAATATAATAATATATTTTCTAAAATACAAAAATAAAATAGTTAATTTAGTTAAAACACAGAGATATAATTATAATTTTTTTACACTTCATCTACTTTTTTTGCTTTACAAAAATACTAACAATTAATTTACATATTTTGCTCTGTAAAAATATTGCGATATTGGTATTCCTGTGCTTGCTTTTTGACAAGAATTTTCCTTTCTTATGTCGGTGTTTGCAAATATTTTTCTGACTATGGTGGCTTGGTGAATGCAGAATCACAGTTTGAAGCTGCAGAAGATTTTGCACCTAATTGAGAATTCACCAGTGGTCTCTGTCATATATGATAGCGACAGGTATGAACTCAGTTTCTTGGAGAAATCTTTGTAATTATGAAATTTCTAAAATTTCCCTGGCTAATTCAATGATTCTCCGCGGCTGATATTCTTCTCTAAATATCATGATGTCTTATTCAGAATTTGATTCAGAGTTCTATGCTTCTATTTGCTTTAAAGATGCTTGATTTCATTTTCATTTTTGCTAGGACTGAGGGGTTGATGGTTTGCATATGCACTTCTTTTCCCTGGCGACAAAGACAAAAAAAAAAAAAAAAGCAGTGAATATAGATAATAATATTTATTTATAAAAACTTCTTTACAAAGGATAACATAATAATATTTTTTTAAAAAATATAAACACTTAAAATCTGTTCAGTAAAATTAATTATTTTAATATTTATTAGCTGTTTTAATGACGTTTAACTGTTCGTTATTAGAGCAGTGTTTAATAAAACACTAAAAATTAATCATTATATAAGTTAATTCTTCAAAAAAAATTATCATAATCTTTAAAAATTAATTTAAATTTTATATTATTAAATAATTTTTTTAGATAGCATTTAGCGTATTTATCGACCAAAAATATAAAAACTACTAAAAAAGTTAGCTGCTCAGCATGAGTCTTAGTGCGATTAATGTACTAGTATAATAATATGATTTGAACGTGTTGCTGCCAAAGAGTTGGTGAGTGAATGGTGTAGTGGTCCCCACTGCCAACTAGACAAAGAAAAGGTAGAAATTTGAGGACGAGAATGCTGACTGTGCTGCTAATTGACAGTTGCGTATTCTTTTTTTCGGAATTATTATTATTGCCAACCAGTTTAAGCTTCCGGAGTGTTGCACTTTCAATCAATTGTCTTGTGACAATAAATTTTTGAAGTAGACTCAATTGATAGCAAATAAATTATTCCTTATTTTCATTAATTATGATTTAACCATTTATTTTTTTCTTTCACTTTTTTTTAAGCAGTCATTCTTCAAATTCCATCATTTTTTTTTAAGACTGGTGTTACAAATCTCATTATTAAAAATCGTCTAATTTAACGTGAAATTTAATTATAATTAAAATTTATTACCGCTTTGTGCAGATGCGTTTAGTAAAAATTTTGAGAGTCTGTATTGCTAACTGAATTATAACCTATAGGTAAATACAAATTTCTTCCGTTCACTTCAATAGCAAACAAAAAACATTTTATTTTGTTCCGGTTTAGATGGTTATTTAATATTTTAAAATTATTGATCTTTTTATGACATGTCTTGCACGTTGATTGTGTTAATTAATTTTAAAATATAAATTTTTATTCAAATTAAAATAAATATAATTGTTTAACATACTTCTTATATACTTAATTCTTTTTCTTTATAAAATAAAGTGGTCTCAAAAAAATTTGATCCAATTGTTAGACTTGAGTCTTCAGTCTCTAATTTATAAATATAGATTTTTAAGATCTTAATAATTGCACAAAAAGAAATTCAAGTTATCACTCAATCTCTAACATCTTGCCATCAATCCCAAATCAATATTTATATATAACTATAATGAATAATAATAATAATTTATTTTTTACTGCCGGATAAAGAAAACAAATAAAGATATAATCTGAATTAATAATGATAATTACATTGACAATATTACTCACTCAATGCATTAAAGAAATGAATATATGCACATATATATAAATTTATGAAACCTCAAAATGTGATAAAAAAAGAAATATATAGTTCATTATTTTTTAATTTTATAAATATTATTTTCTTTTAAGTCAAACAGATTTATAATATGATAGAGAGAATATTAAGAAAATTAAAAATGTTTAATCATCAAGAGGTCAATAAATATTGTAAGTAAAATAAAAATTTCTTATCAAATTAAAATGACAATAATTATAAATTAATTTAATGGTGAAAAAGAAAATAAAAAGTAAAAAACGATTAATATAATAAATTTACTACCCGTAAATCCTTGCAAAAGTTTCTCCCTCGTGTGGGCCAGCACCAGTAGATATTTTACTCCCGCCTTTCATTTATTTCGTTAATTATTTTATTACCTGCAGTTTGCAAGTTGCGAGTCGTTGAACTAGCAGTAGTTCGGTTACGCCAAGATATTTTCGTATCATAGTAATATCTCAATGGCGTCAAAACCGAACACCCAGCAAGGTTCGGTTGGAGAAATTTGCGATGGCTATGGTTCAATTTTAAATCAAAATCGAAACAAACGGTTCGAATTTAAAACTATGGAAAAATATATTTCATTGAATTGATTTAGTTTATTAGATTTCTTTTCTTAATTAAATATTTCAATTGTTATATTTATATATAACTGAAGTATTTATTTTTGTGATCTCTAATTTTAATAAATTTTACTTTCTGGAAATTCGAAATATCAACAAACAAAATTATACTGTACTTCTTAAATTAAATTTTCTAAAATGTTATTTCCAAAAAATAGATCTATCTGAACTAAATGAAACCTAAGAGTATTAATCATAGGATGTACTTATCATTTATCAGAAAGTCCTTCTTAACCTCACCCACCAAATATCAAAATATTTTTTTATTGTTTACTGTTAAAGATTATATTTGACTTCGTTTATCGCATATTAATATTAAATTCGATGCCATAATATTTTCTTTCAAAAAAATCTAGCACTCTCTCTCTTGCCATTTTTTGAAATTTTATTTTTAAATTAATATTAAATTTTATGCCATAATATAATTTTTTATCTTTTACATGGTTTTTATTTATTTAAAAATTCGAAATATAAAATGAATTATTGATTGTTTGTGTTAAATATTTAGATCTTCAAGTCCAAATAAGTTTCATTTATTAATAAAATATGACAATATAATATGTTTTTCATTAAAATTTAAATGTTAATTTTAATAAATTATAAAAAATAAAAATTGGAACAATTTTATGGAAAGTTTAGTTTATTGTCTTATTTGAAAGCGATCGGTTTTTATTCAAAAGATTAACTTTTTTTGTAAATAGAAATTTTAATTTTCTATATTTAATTTATTTTCATTATTAATAAATTATAAATTTTTTTAGAAATAATTGATTCTACGAGCTTGTTTTCTTACATGTTCAAACAGATTAGTAATTTGAAAAACAAAAAGTTCTAATTTTCTAGTATGGTTTTAGAATTAGTAGTTGAGAAAATAATATATTTTGTGGCTGACGTTGCCGAATAGGAAATTAAAATTGAAAAAAAAAAAAGGAAAAAAAAGCACCAATTGCGAAAAGTGCGGGCATGGGTCCTTTTGTAAATCGTCGGCTTGTGAGTTTGTGGTTAATCGAATGTGCTGTGTCAAATGCAAATCAACAGCTGGTAGTCTTCTTCTTCTTCTTCTTCTTCTGTTCTTCTTCTTCTTCACAATTCCATAACTGCTTTCTTCTCTGCCCATAAATTCCCCGAAAATTCAAATTCCAAACTTCAAACTCTCATAAATAACTAAGAACAGCAAAGACAGCCAAAAACGTCTTCACTTTCGAAATTCCTCTATCCTCTGTTCTTATCTCTCTGGATCTGGTCTAATTCCGGGTGTGAATTTGCTGCAGCTCTTACTCAGCTACCTGTCTCTGCGAATTTGATTTTATTTGGTCAGTTGACAAGAAAAAAATTCGTTTTACTAGCTTTTAATTCTAAAATTTCTCTGTGGTCTCTTCTCCAGAATTTCTCTCTTTTGGTTAGCGTTTAGGCTATGGCAGCGAACTGACGCTTGATGCTTAAGTTGCTCTGCTTCTGCCTATTTGGTTCTGGTACTTGTATATATGTTGAAACACTAGATGTATGTTTATGTTTGTGTTAGTTCCACTCGTAAGCATGCGAAGTATGAGACTACTTCTTGATGTTGTGTTCTTTCTGCTTTGTATCTTTGATATGGAATTTCATTTTAGCTTTCCAGCTGCTTAGCTTCAGTGTCTGTTAACAAGAAATTTCTGAAAATAGTAACTGTTAAAGATAGAGAAAACCTATTGGCTTGGTTTGGTTATTTGGGCTCTTCTAAGAATAACATGGAAGTAGTTCTTCATGGTGAACTCTAGGCTAGAGCATCATGCTGTACACTTCATATTGTGAAATTTGGAGTTACTGTTGTTTCTATGTTGAAAATTAACAAATTGTAGCTTCAAAGAGTTTCAGTCTAGTCTACAGGGATCGAATTTTTATTTTTATTTATTTTTATAGAGTTAAATGGAAGGGCAAGTCTGAAAATTAAAATTATTCGAAAAGTGCCTTTAAACTTGTTCCAAATATTATAAGTCCTGCCAGCTGCTTGTGATGCTTTTCAAATGTCCTATGATTTATATCTCTATTTAAATATTACCATTATTTTACTTTTCTTGCCAATTCTCAGTTTATTTTTTCCATAATATTAACATTATCTTGAGGGTCATTTGTTTGGACAATTCTGAATCTTGAATCTGAATTAACTATCTTATTGTGTTCAATGATTATGAAGTGCTATATAATGTCATTTTACAATTATACGGACAGTTTTTTCTTTTCATCTAATAAGTTGCATAGCTTATTGATTCAGCTCTAAAAGAAGTTTTTTTCATTCAGCTAGAACTTAATTTGCAAATTCAGATAAACAACTTATTAGTTCACCTCATATAAACAAGCTTATTGTTTATCGTCAAAGGGGATGAATTGGAGGCTAGTAAGCTGAAACAAACAGCCCCTTTGTATCACATGGCAAAAAGAAAGAATGGTAATGGTATATTTTCTGTAACTTAGAGAAAGAAACAAGGTGGTGAATATGGTGAAAAATAGTTCTTTCACTATCTGGCTTTTGTGAACTAGGATGACAATAAATTTGGAAGTTATAAATCCGAGATAGTCCAAGTAATAGAATTAAATGGCTTCCTCTACTCATTTTTAGCCCTATTTTGCTAGGTACAGCAATTATATGTACATGTCAAAATTTTGGCCTTAACACTGCTTTGGACTGCATCTACGGGTGATATTTGATGAATGTTTGAGGGATAGTTATACATCTGAAGCATAATTCAAAAGTTCTGCCTTACTATGTCGGATCAGGCTGCCGAATCAGATAATGGTAAGGATGAAATACCTGAAAAGTACTTGCAGTCTCAACAATCTGTTTGGATGTCTCACTGGACGCAAACAAGTTACAGATCAGCGAATGGCACTCACAATAAGCCATTGCTTAACTGTGAGTCTGGGCAAGACAGTCAAAGATTTAAGCACCACCCTTTACTTGGCAGGCTAGAGACAGAACCAGACAGCTCTAAATTTGTGAAAGTATTTAGAGAAACGCATAAAACCTTTCTAAATGAGAGTTCAAGAAAATTGACGCATGAAACGTTCAAAGGACAGCATTTTCCAATGTTCAAATCTTCTCTAAATAAAGGTGGTATTTTATCTCTGAAAAATGAGAAATCCTCTAGACATCTTGAGTCACAAATTGGTCTTACTGCTGTTGATGTTTCTCTTGGTAGAACTGACAATCATTTACCATCAATGCTCAAGTGGATTCCTTCAAAAACGGAAACTGAATCCACAGAATCTCAGTTTCGGCATGAAGGCATCACATCAAATCCAGAACAGCAGGTCAAGATCAATGAATTGCTTGAAAATAATATAGTTGTTTCATCACCTCCTGAAAATGGGTTTTTGGGGTCAACTTCTAGAACCATGCCATCTGACTTTAATGGCAGAAATACTCCAACTGAGTCCTTTATACATAGTCAAGAGTATACTAATCAACCAAGCAGTTCCTTTTTAGTTCATGAGAAGAAGATGAATAACCATGCACCTCTATTCATACATGACCCTTCAACAAGCAATAATCAGCTCGGGGACTTTGTTGGTGGACAACTCCAGACAATGCCAAAATATTCTAGTGTTAAATTATTAACTAACCAGATGAGGCTCCCAGAGGCAAGATTACATCCTGGATCTCATGAAGTACCAAGGATTTCCTCTTATTTCAATGATGAAGAGACTATGAGGATATGTACCGCCATTGATTCTCCAAAGTTTTCTCAGACTACTCACCATTTCTTAATCACAGAAAAGACTGATGTAAACTTATCTGATGGAGGAGAATTGTTCAGAGAGTCCACAATATCCACCAAATTTAAAAGAAAACCTGTGGGTGAATTCCTCAGTTCATCTTCAAATTTTGATTCCAAAGTTATGCAAAGAGTGAAGTTGCAACCTCTTGACAGCTCCGTGAAGAGTGAAGGAAAAGACAAAACGGAAAATGTCCACACTGAAGCAATTGATTTGAAGAATGAATCATCGGCTGAAACTGATACCATGGATATGGATACACTCCAGGAGAACCATCTATCTGGTATGTTTGCATTGTACCTCATATGTACTGGACTTAGCTAGGTAGTGTCTTGTTTGTATCATGTTGACATGTATTGTTTCTATGTTTTACAACACAAAATAGAGAATCATGATAAAGATATAGAAATCAACTTACATAGATCTTTAGTGCTTTTAAAAGTTAGTAAGCCTCCTTTTTTTTTTTCTTTTGATTGCAGGTAAGGCTTCATCCTTCTCAAATAAGGTAATTTTACTTGTGTTTCAATCATTTTGTTAATCTTCCCCCTCAAGTGCTTCGTGAAAATCCGTTGCATTTTCAAAAGGTGGTAGAGAAAAAAAAAAGGATTTGTAGACGTTTCTTCAATGGCAACAAATTTAATCTTCATTTTGCCTTTAGTTTAAGATCAGAAAGTTTATATGCCATGGTAGTTGCTATCAAAATGATATGAGTGGATCATTACTTTAGGCCTTAAAATTTGTCTTACAAGACATCTGTGCAGCTACCTTATTTAGTTATATCATCCTTCTTTTCGATGCTTCCTTTTATGACAAGTTATGCATATTTTTTGTCTGTTGATAATGACTTTCTCGAGTTTTTAGACTTGAGATTTGCTTGTTTGAGAGACTACCACATACAACATATGGCAGATTTATTAAATTTGTCCAAACATACTGACTAATGAAATGAACTCAAGTGTTTGGGTACTATAAGTTTGTTTTCAGGCTAAACAATTGTTATTTTTAATGTTTTTTCTAATGTCTTTTTTTTTCTAAATTTTAGTTTAAATGTGTGTCCTTTCTTTTGTGATACGTCTAACTGTACTTTCCAGTAAGATTGCTTTTTTTATTTGTTATTTACTCTTCTTTCTACTTTTATTAAATAAAAATCCTTTTTATAAAAAGTATTTCCTCAGTTCCACTTCAAGTAGAAAGAAAAACAAATTAAATCCTAGAATCAATTTTTAGTAGGGCTGTTTTGCCCATCTGATTATCCAGTGACATGGGCTTTTATTGACCATTTGTAGTGGTTATATCTGCTGACATATAGTCTCTGATCAGAGACCTCTGTTCTTACACTAATGAGTTTTGTAGGACGTCAAGGGAACCCAAAAGCCATCATCATCGCAAGTGGCAATAGCATCCGTCAAAGAAGAGACTAGAGATGGACTTCCACACATAGAGATACCTGATATTAACCAAGAACTCCCCATAATGCCAGGCGCAGCGAGTTCTGCAGAGGATGAGGAGATAAGCACCTCTAGAACCCAGAGTTTGGATGTGGAGCAGTTTCTTTCCAATGCTGAACATCCCACAAACTCAAAATTCACTGCTTGTGCTGAGTCTCCACTGGAATTGGATCCATCCAGCAGATGGGTTAAACGTCTCAAACCAAGTACTTCACATTCTTTCCCTTATGGTACCAAGAGCACAAAAATGGGAGAAGCCTCTTCCCATGAAAAAGTTAACAAGCTCTTCAGTAAAATACTAAACGGTAGCAAAACTAATTCAGAACCAAAGATGACCAAGTCTTATGGAAAGCAAAAGATGTTTCTGGATGAGACAACAGAGTTGCTAAGGAAGGTTGAGTCCTCTTCCACCGACTCCGAGATGAAATGTCAAGAAATAACACTTTCACATCGTTGGATCCAGAGATGGTGTCATAAGCCAGCTGCATCTTCCAAAAAGAAGCCAGAAACTATGGTGGTTTTTGAGCCACAGAGTTCAAAGGTGGCCCTAGACGAATTACAGAAGAAGCAGTTTCCAAGCCTTGCCGCTATGGCTTTGATGGGGAAGGCCATGACAGGTTTTGGTCCATGTGAATTGAAGAAAAGGGGAGCATCTGTAGTTTGGAATACCAAACGATCGAGTTAAGTTGTTCTAAGCGACTGATACTGGGAATGAAGAAAAAACTGAATTTGATCATCTCAGATTTATTCCCATAATTACAATAAACAATTGCAGTGCAGGTAACTTTTCCATGTGTAAATTTCCCGTCTGTTCACATGAACTTCAACCTAAGAAAATGTTTGAAAGAGATTGTTTACTATATGGTATATTGTTTTGTAGTCATGTATATATACAACGGTATTAGTCTAAAACTGATACGAAATTTTACAGCAGTAAAATTTTCCCTCGTAGGCTACAATTCCCTTAAATCCTATTAAAATGGTGATTATTGGAATAAATTGAAATTCAGTATCTATTAAAATGGTAATTTCAAGTATGACAAATTGATCTGATAATTTATGAACAAGCTAATGATCACAAACAATGTTTCCATTTTTGACTTGGCACCCTGTCTGTTCTAGAGCGAATTCAAAGAAACCACCACCATGAATGACTGAATCTATGCAAGGAGGTGCAAACTGAATAATTATATCTCTCAATGTGAACATGCCTATTGGTTTCTGTGAATCATCAACTAGAAAACAAAAATTTCCTTTTGTCTCTGCTAGTTTCTTCATTGCTTGCTTCAGAGTGTCGCTTCTTTTTGCAGTGACCGGAGAATGCATTCTTGGTAGGAAGCTGCTTCTCAGACAAAGAGCCCCAGCTGAAAAGAGAGCCCCCAAGTCTTGTTCAATGTCCGGATCAGCATCCGTGTTTCCTGTTTCCGTATGAATGAATTCTGCCATGGTTATATTCCTGCAATCGCATCAAACAATCATGTCATTTTTCTCCAAGTTTTTTGGATGTTCAAAAAGCTGCCTATTGTATCAGCTCAACAACAATAATAGCGTAACTTTACTTCCAAACTAGTTGGTGTCGGCTATACTTGTATTAACTTAAATATGATAAAAAAAAGAACACCCTTGAGCTCAAATGAGTTTCAAGCCTTGAGTCGTGCTTGGGTAGCATATTGTACCAACTCCACTACAGTATACTCCGTACCTCAATAGAAACACCAGGGAAATAGAATAAAAGTTGTAATTGAACTTACTTTCTGTTGTCAAGTAGTTCATCATTCTCTAAAAGAAGATAAACATCGCTGTTACTGAAGCAGCCAATGATCTTTTCAGTTTCTCGATTAATAACTGCAATTGCACCTATTCGACTTTCCCACAAAATGTGCAGAGCTTCAGCTATGCTTTGGTCTCCATATATGAGAATGACTCGCTCTTCACTTGGGAAGCTGCATGGCATAATAAATTAAAATGGGTGAACAAACAACTTTCATATATCTATCTATTATCTATCAACAAATTCATGAGTTGAAATGTGTATTGCAAATTTTACTATACCGAAATTCGAACAATGCCTTGTCTGCAATGTCATTAAACCATTCTAGTCCACTTGATTGAACCAACTGCCGGATTACTGCATTCTACCAAAAGATTCAACATTTTTGTAACTTCGATTCCAAGAAAATACACTGACTTATAGTTACATGAGAAATTGTCTATTCTGTGTGTTTCTCAAAATGCTAGTAAAATTCAGCAACAACGGTAGCAACCAGATAAGTAAGCACCTGTGTTACAAAACCAATGACTTGAAATTCCAATTGCTCTATAACAGGCACAACCTGCAGCCGGCGGTGCTTTGAAAGAAGCATCAGAACATGAAACAATGTGTCATTCAAATTTACAGGGAAAAATGGATCCCATAGGAATGACTTGGCTAACTCTGCCACCTGTTCACTCACCAATATCACAAAATAGCTACAGAAACATAAAAACGTTAAAAAAAAAACAGTGAGTATGATTGACATTATTGTTTAAGTTGGTGTTGGAGAAAACACTTTATCAAGAATGTTTTTTATAGATTATTAAGATTTATTTGTAAGGTAAGTTTTACATATTCTTGTGATAAATTAAAATCTCAAAATAGCTAAACAGCACTCCCAAACTCTTTTCCAACTCTAAAATGACACTTCCTAAAAAAGCAATTTCAACCACAATGTCAAACAGACTCTTAATCTAATTGTAAAAATTGCACTGTAATCCAATTTTACAGAGAACCAGTTATGGCCTTGAAACACAATTAAAATGCTAGTATCCAGTCAAATACCTTTTTTTGTCCAATTTCAGGATTCTGTTCAAGCAAGGAAAAGAAGCTACTTTTTCCAGTCTCATCTTCACCACCAACATTGTGCTTGGCTTGGATCATATGGGCCCTTTCACATTGCTAAAACAATAAGAACTCACATATCAGCACAAATGAAGAGAAACATTCCAAGAAGTTACATTATAGTTTAGGTCACAAAATAAAGTTACCTCAAGAGACCAAAGAACTAAACTCACAAAATCAATAAACCCCATATATTGAACTGGAAATCTTCCAAGAGTGTTTTCAGAATCTACAACATCAGTAATAGGAGCACCAGAAACATTCTTCTCATGCAACAACTGAATTGAATCTTTTACACTATCTCCAGCTTTCAAATTCACAACTAAACACAAATTTCAAAAGAGGGTTAATTACAAAAACTCTACAAGGTTTTCTTTAATATATACTTTTGATCCCTACTGTTCTCAAATTAGCAGTTCTACTAATTATCAGAAAAACTAAATAGAAGAAAGAAATTGCAGAATATACCAGGAGAATTTTGAATGCCAGGGATAGAACTGATAGAGATGCGATCTAGAAATATTTGTAGAGCCGTACAATGGTCAATTTCTTGTTTTTGTTCACTCTCTATATTCTCTATTACCATTTTACCATCTTCAACCTGCCATAGATTCATCTTCTTTAGTTCTTGCATTATTTTAAAAATTCTGATTTTGTGTTTTTTTACTTTTTTTCTCTTTGCCTTCCTTCTGCTACAACGCTCAATTCCTCTACTCTTCATGCATATTGGACATGTGTCATTAAAAGAAACCTCCAAGTGGTAGTTTTCTGATGGATATGCCACTTTGATTGCCACTTGGTCATTCATTTCAATCTTGTAGGCCTAGTACACGTGTCTTTCTTCCTCCATATGAAGCCAACCTCACCATGCAAAGCATTTGCTGATTTTAGAAATTAAAAGCATTATTATTCATATATTCACATAAAAAAAAGGTTTAAGTACATTGAAAGGCTTCACCACATTATTAAAATCCATACCATGCTTATACAAAGATTATCTAGTCTTTAAGCATATCTATTCTAAACAAGAAACAGAACAGCTAACTGATAAGCTCTTTTATTTATCATAGGGCTTATTGCAACCATAACTCTAAAAGGAAGCTCTAGTTTTATGAGCACAGAAGAAGCTTCTAATTTACATATTATAAAGAATGTGCAGCGGCTTGCTTCTTCGTGTGAGACCAAAATTCCGCTATTGACATTCTGTTAGCTCCTTCACCAGGCAACTTAACGACCTGCTTCGAAATGTACCTCTCTCCAAGCCCTTTTCGAATCGGTCCTTGTACATGCTTGACATCTATTATATCACCGTTCCATCTTCTATTGTTGCCTTCTCTGCTATAATTGTGATTCCAGACCGAATGTAAAATCCTTCTTCTGGTCTATCTGCTTCTTGCACACCCTGCAAAGCCAAAAACATTCAGATACATTATAAATTCTCTCCATATATCAAAGATCTCAGTGTTTTTGTAGAAATTAATCAAGAGGTGTGACTTACATCTTTGTTCACGATAACCACATTTTTACCTATCTTCGCATTCTTGTCAATTATGCAGTTCCTTCAGAGAAATAACAGAGTTATCTTCAGAAAACGTAATTTCAGTAATTGCAGTTATTATTTAAAGTTTGCACAACATAATATAAATAGGAATATGAAAACAAAAAACGGCATTTCTTTTTTTCCATCTGAGTAGCTTTTAGAAGACTCTGAGTATAATACTTGATTTTTGTGCTTCTTCCAACGCCAATAGGGACTTTCCCGTCTGCCAGAAGAGATGCAATTTCAGCTTCAGTTTGGTAATAGTCTGCTCCCAACATTACAGTGTCCTAAATTTGGACAAAAGAGAGTTACCAGTCAGTCGACTATGTTATGAGAGAGAAAGATAATCTTAATGAGTGATAGCTCACCTTTAGCTCAACACCATAATCTAAACGAGAGCGTTCACCAACCACGGAGTGTTGGATAGTGCATTCTCGCAAGAAGCATCCATGAGAGATTATTGCATCTACAATCTGCAAAACCCAACTGAAGAATAATGAACAAGTGGATCAATATAGCCACAAATTTCATCTGAAGGGATGACAGCACAAACCCTGCATTTATCCATTTTGGTTGGTGGTAGGAATCGAGGAGACGTGTAGAAGGGCGTCTTTGGGTCATAAAATTCAAACTTCGGGGGCTGCAGAAGTGTTGTAGTCAATGTGAATTTGTTAGTCTTTGTTACAATGAAAAGAAGCAAGTTGTAGTCTCTAGAATATCCATAATCAATATTGATTCATAGCAAACACAGAAAATAAACAAATCCATGCATCGGAATTCACTAACATAACAAATACTAATATTTATATGGCACCAGAAACCAATATAAAAGAACCATATATTTTTTCCAGGCACGCCATCAATGTACGGCTGAAAAGTAACATAGATAAAAAGGATATCAAATCAAAAATTGGCACTTGTATGATGATAGAATACCAACTTCTTCAGCTAGAGCCAAGTTAGCTTCATAAAATGACTTTATTGTTCCTATATCTTCCCAATAGTCTTTGAAAATGTATGCCTGTCAAAAGTCAAAACAGGGTTTTTCTATCATTATACATATACAAATTTAGCAGCAGAACAAATTCAACGTTAATGGGCAAAATATACCATGATCAAGAGAGAGAAGAGAAAGAGAGAGAGAGGGGGGGAAGAGCGAAAGAGGTGTTGTTCTAGGTCGAAAACTGCCCCCCTGAGAAAAATGATGAGGATCATATTCTAGACTATTCAAGTTCTACAATATTCTTACCTGGACATTGTGCTCAGCAACAGCAGCAGGAATGATCTCAGATCCAAAGTCATTTGATGTAGGATATCTCCACCTCAAAAGCTTCAACAAAATCTCAGTCCTAAAGACATATACTCCCATTGATGCAATATAAGGGGATTCCAGGGCATCTTGTGGAGACAAGCCTACACGAGTTGTATCTGTTTGCTGCATGAAATTAAACAAGAAAATTATAATTTAATTGAGGTCATTTAAACCTTGTCTGGTAGAAATGAATTTCAAAAAATTTAAAGAAATTCATTTGGAGTTTGATGTTTTTATGTTGTATAAATGAATATATTAATCCCACTCCTAAAAGCTAAATTTTAAGGGAGAACAACTAATTGGCAGGGCAAAGCGAAAATCATCACTTAGCTATTACCTATTTTATGTAAAATGTGAGACGCATGTAATTTCAGAGGAAGCTATAAAGAAGGCATGTTTAAGCATAAAAATTATCCATGGAGTCCTCACCATTGATTTCAGTTCAGCACCTCTAGGTTTTTCAGCAAAATCAATAATCTGGCCCCTGCTGTCTAGCTTCACCAAACCATAGTCTGATGCACGGCTGCCAATTACCCACTCAAGTTTAGATGAAATAACAGAGAACACAAGTACAGGTGAAATAGACCAGATCATGAAAAACATGACTTGAGGCACAGATTGAACAAACCTCTCACTGACTGCTGCACATGATATTGTGATATCAGCATTACTGTCGACATGATGCTGTTGATCCAAAGCAAATAGGTAAGCCAAATTTTAAACCTAAAGTATTATGGGTCAATGGTAGAATGATAGCATACCTGCAACAAGTCCAAATAATCCATTCGGTAAAGATGATCACCAGACAAGATCAGTATATTCTCAACGTTCCTGTTCTTGACATCCTACAAGAATTAGCACATTTTTATCAGACAATAATTCAAGACATGACTATATCCATATAATTTCATGATTATGAAGTGATTTTGGACAAAAGCTTTCATATTCACCTCAAAAACCCATACAAATTGCCTCACAGCATCTGCTGTTCCTTGGAACCACTTCATTCCTGCTTCTCCAGGAGTTTGAGTTGCTGCTAGAACCTATTGGGGAGAATCATTCGCGTTTAAAGATTCGAATCAGTTCAACAACTTTTGTTCCTTAGTTCAGATATTCCAACTTTTTCAGATAAAATACAAAAAATTGCGAGCAATTTTTTCTTTTCAATTCGTCTTTCATACGGTAAGTTCAACTTGGAATTTACCATCGTAAAATAAAGACACATGAGGCCTGCTGCTTACACGACTTAAAACACTTTAAACACATGGTTTACAAATTATAATCCGATCATAAGAATGAATTCCAAAAGCAAAGTTCTTCTCTTATATTATTAAAAGCTCACATCCCTTAATCTTAGTTCAATCTCCAATCCAATAACATAAAAAACCATATTTGATTGTAAAAATTCCTAGTGTGTGTGTGTAGTTGCTAATATGAAAAAATCACAAGACAAAACTACTTCTCAATAAAGTAATGAAAATTTTATAACAAGGAATGTGAACTCCAAAATAACAAGAAAATTGTGAAACAACACCCTGAATTCAATGTTGAAAAGATCATTTTCCTTGTGCCAAAATGGAAATACAAAATAGCAGTAAGGCATCATCTAGAAAGCAATCATACCTCAACAAATCCATCCCCAAAGTTAACACCATTTCCGAAATATGTCCGTGCAAGGTGTCGATTAAGGGAAGCAGAGTTGAATTGGGTCAGCACAAATATTTTATGTATCCCACTGTTGATGCAGTTGCTCATAGGGATATCTATAAGCTTATAGCATCCACCCACCGGTACCTGCAGTATAACACGAACTGGTTAATCTAAACCTCTGCTCTATAAAAACAATTATTCTTCAATCAAAAACTAGAGCAGTTAATAATTGATTGAATAGTCATTAAAATTTGAAGATGAACACATTTTCTTACAGCTGGTGTCGCTGCTCTTCTGGTAAGAGGAAACAACTGAATCCCTGCGCCTCCTCCTAATATGATTGATGCTACATTTTTTGGGTCCACTTTCCGCCTTTCAATTATTGATGGTTGTAAGGTCTAAAGATCATATATAAAAAATTGAGAAGAGTTAAATTAAATTTATACCTCAAACTATGTTTATCAAAAACATAAAATTGGAGTAAACCGTATAAATGTGAAATTTCAAATCAAGATCAATCAAAATCAATCATGTTAACATATTAGAAAATTTTGAATCTGACAAATGTAACAAAATGATCAAACATCAGGACAACAGACAGACTACAGATCAAAAAATCAACTTACCACGACCTCCTTGGGATTGTTTGATGTTAAAACAGCATAAGCAACACCAGGTTTGGCCTCATTTACATTCCTCTCAACTCTTAGGCTTCTTGTCAGCTGATTTAACCAAACACCCTTATTTAGACTCCCTCTCATTTTTTCACCCAAAATCTCTTTATCTCCACTCCTAAAACCAGCTCTGCTAGCTTGTGCCATATGTGTATTGGCTTTTAGGGCCACACAGCAAGAATCCATTGCAATGGTCTCACACCAACCTCAAGATTACGATGGCAACGATGGATCACACTTCAAAATTGTTTCAGCCCCAAAATTACTCAGACACAAATCCCAATTAAGCAGAGCGAAATTGAGTAATGACGCAAACTACAAATCACATAAAGGTAAATAAATCAATTAGAAACTGAAAGGGTGACATGTTAAAATAAATAAATAAATAATGAGAGTTGTTCACATGCTTTAACTCGAGGAATGATGCAAAATACCAAAGCTAAGAAAACCCATAAAAGCAAGATTTCAATTAAAAAAATCGAAATCTGTGAAATACACAGATAAGAAAAGTTGTAAGGATCAAGATTCTAAACTCTAAAGTATCCAGAATCTAAAGAAACAAACTTCTGACCGGAAAAGAAAAATTATGTTAAAAAAAAAAAAGATTAAAGCAGAAATCACATACCCAAAAGGTAATGTGAAGATTTAATCACGCAATATATATAAATCAACAGGAGTTGAAGGGAAGTGATCAAGAAAACATTTTTTAGATGGTTGAAAATGGAAGAGAAGAAAATGAGAGTGAAATGCGTGAAATTATGTTAAAGGTGGTGGTTATGGCATTAATGGCCTGTGAATCCTCACGGGAAATCCTTCATTTTTTTTTATTTTATACCTTGGAATATTGAACGCGACTCTCTCTCTCTCTATTTGCCACTCCCGAGCCCGTGTTTCTTGAATTCTACAGCTTTGGCTTTGATAGTACAGATTTCTAGGCTCCTTTCTCGCATATAAAGAAGCCATCACTAAACAAACAAATGTCCACATCGACAAAAAGCCAAGCCGACGTCTATTTTTCAAATTGTGTAATTTAAACAAATTTTATGAGTCGTTGATTTATATTATTTATGATTCATTAATGGAATAAATTTTTGTTTTTTTATTAATTATTTATTAAAATTTTGAAGTCGGCTAAAATCTCTCATTTGACAGTTGGAGTAGATATTTCCCGCCGATTTGGCATCTTGCCTGACACCATGACCTCACTAATTTTTATTAACTCATATTATTACTTTGTGTTATTATTATTATTAAATTCGAACAAAGTACAGTAATTAGTTATAGCTTAGAAATGTCATTGCTTAACCTCGGAAAAGAGAATTAATTAAGGTTTAGCTGTTTTGACTTTTTGCTCAATTGGGTTTATGATGTTAATTTTTAGTATCCATACTATTCGAACAAAGCAATTTCTGTGGTAATTGTGAAAAGGAAATAGTTTTGATCACCAATGGAGAAAGAATAGAGTCCTCTGGCCTCGTTTCTCTCATCAAACCTCTTGTTCGTGATGGTCATTTTAATGTACATGTCTGCGCTCCTCAATCGTAAATTCCTTCTTCCACTCTGTTTGGTTTCCGAGAAAATAATTTGTCTGTGATCCTTGCAGTGATAGATCTATATCTGGTCACTCAGTAATGGTTAAGGAGAGAGAGAGAGTTAGAGTCTCAGAGATGAAATAGATGAAGGAGGGGGAAGAGAGAGAAGCATCGATGAGAACAGGGGAAGAAAATGGCATGGGTCGAGCACTTAACTAAGGGTGGTTAAGTGAACACAATAAAATAAAGTGGGTCTCGTAAATAATAATTTTTTATTGTCTAATTTTCAGCCAGAGCAATTGGATACAAATTTTAATAAAAAAAAAAAATTGCAATTAGAATTTCATTTAAAAGTGTAATTATTAAAATTCGCAAAATTAGAGATGCATTTGATGGTTAGGCGAAAATGGACCGTTGAAGATTTTTTTTTTTTGATAGAAGACAGCGGCAGATTTTGAATGGAGCCCAAAGGTAATTGGCATGGAGCAACTTTAAGAAAGCGACTTCGATTGGAAATTTTGTGCTGCTAGACCATATGATCATGGTGATGGAATTCTAGGTTTTTCCCGTTTTCTTTTGATTGGATGACAATTGACAAGTGATATGAATGATCATTTAATAGGTTGATTGTTTCTTGGCCGCACACGTGTCCAATAGTATAGTTTGTTTGTTACAGTTGTGCGTTTTATTCATTTTATAGATTGAACAAGCGTCTTAACCATTGAGGAAATGTCGATCGTATAGATGTAAAAAAATAAAAGAAGGGGATTCGCCATCAAAAGCTCAAATTCATAGTTATTAATCTTAGTCCAATGCGGTGGATTAATTAGAAAAATCAATAAATTAGACAATGGGATTAATATTTTAAATCATTTAAAAAAGAAAATCGGATTAAATTATTGATGAATAATGGCGGCAGTGATTTAAAATTCTATTATTATGGAGATGGAAGCTGGTCCGCCATTACTGGGGTTATGGAGGGGGAAGAAGAATACAACACCATAAAAATAAAATCAGACACAGTTATATGGGCCATGTGTCAATTACACCAAAAATGACATATACAACAAAGAGCAGATGTAAATCAAACAAAGGACTAAATGACAAATATATCACGTGGCTTGCTACTCAATTATGAGCACTCGTTCTTCCCTTTTTCTTGCAGATTTTTGTCGTGCAATTAAATTCTGCAAGTATAGAATAGTTTTCTGAATGATTTTTTTTGGCAAATACCAACAGGCACATGTTACAAAATTTATGGTAGGTGATAATGTTTTTTATATGTTCTTTTCATGCACATACCTATTTGGAAGTTAGTGTAAGGCCATGCATATTATAAATTGTGAAAGACATACCATAAGGACGATAAGCCTAAGGCATGTATGTATGCATATATGTTGCCGTTTGTAGGGCATTGAGTCATATCATTTGATCATACAGAGGCTAGATACTTCACTTGCTTATGTCTGAATGAATTGCATTGAAGAAGTTCTTCCTTCTATTTTGAGGTGTGGCAATGAATTCTGCAATCCTCCCTTTTGCTGCTGCAAAATGTGAAATTAACGACATATTATGATTTATAATAAAAACAATTTCCTAATATTTAATAAAACCAACCTTAGCTCAGTTGGTAGAGCGGAGGACTGTAGTAGGATTGGCTTTACAGATTATCCTTAGGTCGCTGGTTCGAATCCGGCAGGTCGGAACTTTTTAACATTCTGGTTTTTTTATTTTCTTCTTTTGTCCTTAGCAATACTGGGGCCAACACAACACCAGGTCCTGAGATTTTGAAGCGGGCATAAAGCCTCATGTCCATGGGCCTTCGTGATAAACATATTCTAATGGTTCAAGCTCGAGTTTAATGGCTTTGCAACTCTTTTATTTTTTTTTTAGTATATGCATACATAAACTAAATACAAATCTTGTTTAAGTTTTTTTTTTTATTTTTTTCAAATGAAAAATATCGAAATTAAAAAAATTTTAAAAAATGGAGTAAAAAGGTAAGTAAAATCATGATATCAAGTTGTTTTTATTATTTTACGATTCAAGATATTTTAGAACATTAATTCGTAAGACAAAAATGTAATTATCTTTGTTAATGTAAAAAAATATTATTTGTAGATAGGAAGTAGAATTTACTCATTAGTATGTAGAGTTTATCATATGATATACATAATGAACCATAGTTTCTACATAATGAACCATAGTATGTAGTCAATAACATCAGTTTGATTTCTGCAGATGTATTGTCCTTTGAATGCCAAACTCAAGTTTGATATGAAGAACATGAACATCTAAAAATCTAAAAAGAGATTTAAAAAGAATTAAGGTGTATTGGATTTTTGTAATGTTGTTTGACACAATAGATCTGTAAACAGTCCCTTACACTCAATCTTGTGAGTGAAGATACGCACTCTTATGCTAACATGGCGAGATACATAATTATAGCAGAAAAATGAAACTTGAGGTACATAAATAGTCCCTGCAAACTATAAAGGGCCACAAGGTTTTTTTAGCAATGTACAGGGAGCAAAGTATGCATTTCGCCAAATATGAATTCAAATACATACTTATGTATCTTCAATAGCGTCAGGCCCAAGATTTCGTAACATTCTCTTCAGGTCGAGCCCATGGGTTGATTCAGCCTCTTTTAAGTATTAAGGCAATCTACTTTATACGTTTTGGATTGAAATATTCGTTAGGCCTTCAAGGGCTTTTTTACAATTGGGCCCACCTCACCCATGGGCTGCGGACCGACCATAGAACCCGCTCGCACTTTAGCGAAAGCCGTTCTCCGCGGTCGTATCAATGGGTTGAAAGGTGTGAAAGAAAACATTCTTCTAGGTGGTATATGATACTCCGTGGTTCCATACTCAAAAGGATTAGTACAATCTTTATAAATTAATAATATTGAAACTGTAAAATTTTATTAATTTAGCAAAATATTAATTAATCATGTAAATTAATAATTAATAATTTATAAAATATATAGCTCATATCTCTATAAGGTGAATACTGACCTAGATATATGTGAATAATAATTTATATATATTGAGTATTAATCGTGCATATTAATTAAATTCATATATTTTTTATTGATAAATTTTCAATGTGAGAATTCTATACCGGATTTTGCTAATGTTCTAAAAAAGGTTAGAAATTAGATTCAAGCTGATATTAATTTTAAAAAGAAATAAGTAACATTTGATTCATATTTTTAGAAACCTACTTAGTTTAGTTATGAATTATGTACAAAATATTTTGATATAGATCATGAATTATTAATTTATATATCAAATAAGATCTATCTGAATTTTTTTTTTGTTTGTATTATCTTATAAATTTAACGAATTATTAATTTACCATATTGGTTCTGACTTAGGACCGAGGAAAATTATTATTTTAGCGAGGTTATTAATTTATCGAGGTTCCACTGTATGGCACTATAATGCTTTGTTCTGTATAAATAAATTTAAAATATAAAATTTTTTTATAAATAATTTTTTTATATTTAATATAATTAATTTAAAATATATAATTCAATTGAATTCCATATAACCATACATGTAATAAATTTATAATTAAAAATTTATTTACTTTTGTTCCTAAAATATCCTTATGAATAGTTTCACAAAAATAAATAATAAAATATTAACTATATTTATGTTTTTCTATATAATAATAAATTAAATAATTAAAAAAGTGACTTTGTCATAAAAATTTGGATCATTTAGTTTTATAAAATTTATTTGAAAATTTCACCAATTTTTATAAAATTTGGTGTAATTATATTAATTCCATAGATTTGAATTTTTAAAATTTAAATTGAAATTTTTTTCATTTTAAATACAAAAACATGAATTTATAAATGAATTTTATAAAATTTTATAAAATTCATTTATTCCAAACAAGGGATAAGAGTGCATTGAATCGTTAAAAAATTTGAATTCAGAGCTATTAGAATTACATATAGAACAACTTGAATCTAATTTACTTATTTACCTCTTGTTTGAAATAAACGAATTCTACAAAATTTTATAAAATTCATCTAAAAATTCATATTTTTGTATTTAAAATAAAAAATAAATATAAATTTCAATTTTAGAAATTTGATATGATTACATTACTTCTCACAAAATTAGGTTGAATTGTCAAATCAATTCTACAAAACTAAGTTATTCAATTTCTATGATGAAACTACCATCCTCTAAATAAAAAAAAAAAGTCAAATTTTTATTTTTTAACTATTTTAATTATTTATTTTATCAAATTTCTTCAAAATCTTTTAAAAAATTTATTTCTTTTGAAAATTTTTTTCTTATTATTGTGTGTTTATTCTAACATATTTTATTTTAATATTTTTTAACTTTTTTTACTATAAATGAGAGAGATTTAAATTAAATATCCATTTATCACTAAATTAAATATAATAATTTTATTAATATTATTTTTATTTTATATATTCATTTTAATAAAAATATGAAAAATTTACATAAATATTTTAGAAAATAAAATCAAATGAATTTTCAATTATAAATTTATAATATAATTATTTAAAATTTAATTGACTCACATATTTTAAATTAATCGTATTAAACGGACCATTAAAGGCAAAACTATTTCAATCCAGTTTATGAAATTTAATTATTAAAGATAAAAGTAATTTAAACATCTTGGCGTTGAAATCTCCATTAGGCCCTCAAGGGCTTTTTCATGTTGGGCGGACGTCAATACACGTGATGGGTTTTAGGACAATCAATACACCATATGCATTCGGTTGAATCGAGCTTACTAATTTGAAGTACTTATAATATATTGATGGGTCAATTTTTATTTTTATTATTTTGGTTAACTGAGCGTAACACATTAAATTGGTGAATCTATAAACTATAAATGGATTGAATTGGTTAAACCATAAAAAAATTTATCTTAAAAAATAAAAAATTGCAAGGAATAAATTTGGAAATAAATATATTATATTGTTAATAAAAGAAATTGGAAGGAATAAACAGAATTAGTGGAATCCGAGTCAAAAATGAGGAATCCAACGTGTGGGCATATTTAGGAATGTCACATGACTTAGCTCTAATGGTCTCTATGCCAAGCAATTTTATAGCCTTCTTCTTTTTTTGATGGCAAAAGAATAGAATATAAAGAGTGAATCTCTGATCTCTAGCTCTCGTGTCATCTTATCAGCTTCCACTCCTCTGTGGAAGGAGATAAACTTAATTACACCTACCAATTATACATTAATGGAGTTCGATGTTCCATCAACTTTTATAAACAAATTTTTTTTTTTTTTTTTTTGCATGCCTTATCTACACTTGAAAGTCTTTATAAGGAAGAAAAGTTTTCAATTATTAATAAAAAAAGCTATATTCTTTGATTTAACATAAGATTCTATATATACTAAAATTTCACATATGTAATTTAATCAACAAATAATTTTTAGAGTCGAAGGAAGAAAGGGAGTACGTAGTTATTGAATTCTAACAACAGAAAAATAAGTTTAATTAAAGAATTTATAATTGTTTGAAAAGTTAAAAACTATTTTAAAAGCTCTCAAAAGGGTTTAAAGATTAAACTTTGTTACCCCACCTTGTCGAACAGAGCAAATGGAGCCCAGAGATACAGGCCCATTATCCAAGCCCAAATGCAATTATTTTCTTTTTGTCTGTCAAGTGGATTGGGTTTCTTTAGTGGTAATTTTCTTTTCTCTCTCTCACAATTTTTTTTTTTTTTTTTTTTTTTTTGGTAAATAATGGTATAATCCATTAGGTTCTGTCTGTCACAATTACATCTCTCTTGTTCAATAATTATACTAATTAGTCTCCATAAAAATTAACTAATTAGACTCTTCTAAAAAAAAAATATCGTTTTAATTTTTCACATTAGAAGAAAAGAAAGTAATATTTCTTTTTAATATAATATATTTTTATAATTTTCTTTCCCTCTCTAATTGGATAATTTTGCAGTGGTGAATTGTGTCGTTTCATTTGTCCAAAGGTCGGACATGTCTAACTGCTTCTGTGGATTAATTATGTGTTGGCTTTATTGTTTTGCTTTTGTATAATTCTATTATTATTATTATTATTATGCTAACAAATTATTATATATAAATATTTTTATAGAGCATCATCGTATGTTCAACAGCTAACAAATTAAAACTGTCAGCTATCAAAACACTAACAGTGAGCAATTAATAGAAATAATAAGAAAATATTATATATTTAATAGTTAAAACATAATTTAGGTTGTTGAATTAAAATAGATAATTGAAAAAATCCATTTAGTTATAGGTAATGATAAAATGACCAAAAATATTATTGAATGAATGGTTTTCCATTTTTCACGGGAAAATAAATAAACCACACCACAAGATTCATACTATTGGCCTAATTTTGCTATTTTATTGCCAAACTATTGTTAGGTGTCTGAAGGCTTGCATCAGAATTTTGGATCTCAAAATTTGGTATAATTAAATTATTTTAATTCTAATTATAAAAGGAAAAATTAGTATATCTTTAATTAATTATATTATTACAGTAAAAATAATTAAGTTTTAATTTTAAATTAGTTGGGATTGACTTTACAAGTAAATTCATAGTAATCTCCAAACGCTGTTCATCTTTTACGACAAGGAGAGCAAAATTAAATTTGCTTTTAAAAAAGAAATACTTTCCTCCCAGTCAATTCTAAAATGTTGAATTTTTGCTAGTTCAACTTTATTCCATAGCAAAGGAATTGTTTTCAAAATTATGAACAAAGTGGGTCTTAAAAATTTCCATTGCATTTACCATTAATATCAAAAAGTTATCCTTTGCTAGCAATAATTCACCGTGGCTTAGGTCATAGATTTGATCCTTTATAATGCAAACTTTTTTCGAGTAAGTTTTTTTGCCTCTGAGAACAAATGGGTGTTAATCAGATTTATGAACCGTTAAACGGATATGGACCTAAATACCTCGTATAAATATCAACAAAATCTAGTCCATGGTCTTAGTAAAATTTAAATAAATGTGATTTAGTTATTCACTTCTTAGTATAAGAGAAGTTTAGGTATAGTAATTTGTGTAATGGACAGGGTGCTATCAAGCAATTAAAAACTCCTAAAATAGATGATTAAGTTGAAGCAGATGTTAATCTAGTATTCGATTAGGTTGCATTCGACAATAGTATTCGATTAGGTTGCGTTCGACAATAACTATTGAGATATCTTTTAGTATTTTGACTGATCAATATGTCGAATACTATTTTTTACCATATTTGGTAACATAAGGTTTGAATTAGTTTTAAAAATTAAACTGACCTTCATAAAAAATTAAATTATGTCTCATAAAATACTTTTTCAAATAGATAACAGTTAAATGCTATTAAAATAACTTACAGATATAAAAACAATTAATTTTATCAATATAATTAATTTTGTCAAACAAAGAGGTTTTTCTTCTTCAACTAACAAAAGAAAACAAAGAACCGTTTAATGTCACAATCATTCACATATAGATAGATATATCAAAACAAAGAGCACACTGAAGAACCACTCAGATATATCAAAAGGGTTTGAAGGATGCATAGCAATTGGCAAATGGAGATACTAAAGTATAAATCTAGCCAGAAAGCCAAACAAGCACAGGAAAAATCAGTCTCTACTATTATTAATGGTGGGTCCTGAGGAAGAAGAAAGAGTAGTTAAAGGTTAGAGATTCAGAGCCCGCCATAGAAAAAGCAGTTGTTTATGTCGCCATGTCTTCGTGAGGAAGAAATAGATTTACATGTGGCCCTATCACTTTCCTTTACATGTACAACAACTTTTAATTCAACAATCTAGTTATCAAGGTCAAGTCCTTTTCTAAGCATATATGATGAATATTTTATGCGATTATAATTAATTAATTAATTGTAATTGATAATCCAAATAGAATTATCATAGTTTAATCATCATATTTGTTAAAAAAAATATTTTTACAAAAAATTAGATTCGATATCTCTATCTCACATTGCGTTTATAATAATCTAGACCTTTTATAACTTATTAGCTACTTCAACTTTGATATATCGATTTCAATACGGTATTAGAGCACGTTTATCTTTTGTTTTCTCATATGTTTCTATGAAGACGGAATTGTGAATGTTCTATCAATTTAGCTAATTTCAATATAACTAAATTAATTAAATTATTTTTTGAAGCAATCTAAATTAATTGAATTGCATATTTTATCCGAATATAAATAAATTAAATTGGCTAAATTAATTTTTAACATTGACCATATTGAAATAAAGAAAATGTAAATAAACTTAATCAATCGATTTTAACTAAATTAATCGTAATATTTATAACTCTACTTCTAACGGTTAAAAACGACACCATTTTACTCTTAAATGAATTTGACTAATGCAATTATATTTGATTTTAATCAAATCACAAGTGATCATCAAATGTGTTTAAATTTATTAATCAAGTAAAAAAAATATCATTGATTTGAGGTTAAACAAACAATCTTAAGATGAAGTAAAGTTTTCATTGTTAAATATGAGGAAACATCATGTTTATAAACCATTCTTGATTAGTTGACAATGAATGAATATGGTTAAAAAGAAAAAAAAGAAAGTTTCTCTTTAGCCTTTGATAGGGATATTCTCAAACAAAGTGGTATATATATATTTGAAATAATTGCCCAAAACCTTGAAAAGGGTCACATACACATTGTTTGCTGGCATCAAAACATTAGTTACAGTAGGCTACTTGGCTGCCATTTTCATGTAGAACTATTGCTAGGTGAAAAGGATAAAGAAGAGGGAATAAGGCAGGATTAAAAAAAAAAAAAAAGCAATTATGCCATAGAAAATCTCACTACTTGTAGATTTTCAATAAAGCAAAAGAATGGAATTGGAATACAATACCTCTTTCTTTTTAGAAAATTTTAAAAAAATAAAATAAAGATGGAATATAAAATAAAAAGAAAAAAAAATACCTAACATTATATTCCACTGTCTATAAATAGCTTCCCTATACAACTAAAAGGTTTCAAAAACATTAGTAGCATTCTCCACTGGATAAAACCAAGAAAAAATTAAAAAAAAAAAAAAAAAGAAACAGAAACTTTCTCTGTTTCCCCTGCCTTGATCTGTTTCTCACTTGTCCCTCTGTTTTCGTTCTGTCTGTTTCTATATGCTCTCAGGTAGCAGCAAAGTACCTGCAAAAGTCATGGTAGTCTCTAACTTTTCTGAATACAGAGAAATGGCAGCTACCAAGGCTTTTCTTGTTTATGAATCCTCTTTTGAGTAAGAATCCAAAATTCCCAAATCTTCTTTACCATCTCACTCTCCATTTAATTAGTTCTTGATTCACATTTCCAAATGGATTCATTTAACTGCAGCAACATCAAACTCAAGAAGGCAAACGCACTTAAGAAGCATCGACAGCTCCAAAAGATAGCCAACTTCTTTAGGTTCATTGAACTATGTATTGTTCTTGCTTTGATTTCAAGGTTTTCGATTCGACTCCCAGTTGCTGTCAAGAACTCTAGTGAATACTTCAAGGACTTAACTGTCATCCTTGTAAGCCCTCGCTTCGTGTTTGTCCTTGGAAATGCCATCGTCATCACTCTTTTTGCAAAATCAGGTCAGTTTTCAAGTCAAGATTCTACTGGAAAGAACTCTAGAACCGATATTTACGAAGAATTTCTTCAAAAAAGTGAGAGAAGTCATGGGAGGCACCTATATGAACCTCAAAACAGAGCAAAACAGAGCATCAACAAAGAAAAACAGGGCACGTGTGTTCAGCACACAGTAACTGGTGAAGAAACTCGTGCTGCTTTGGAAATCAAGAATTATCAGAGAAGCCAATCAGAGAAATTATTAATAAGAGCTGATCCAAATAATTCTTGCAGGGAATTGAGGCGGTCCGCGACAGAAAAATGCAAGAGAATTGTTGAGTCTAGTGAGGGATGGGTAAAAATTTCATATCCTGAAGATAGTATGAGCAATGAAGAATTCAGATGCACAGTGGAGGCCTTTATTGCTAGGCAAAAGAGGTTTAGAAGAGATGAGGAAACTTATGTTTTAGAGTAATTTGTTTCATAAATATAAGCAAATTCAAGTCTTTCTTCTTTTTCTTTTCTTTCCCACTTCTATAGTGTTAATAGCCATATGGAGTATATATTTGTACATTGCCAAATCATAAATGCAATGTAAATTTTCCCAGTTGAAGTTTATTTCTGTTCCTTAAACCCATATGTTTGAAGATTTTCTTTCTTTTTTTTTTTTTTTTCCATTTTTCAAAAGAAAGAAAAAAAAATCAAGAATGATACTGACTCTGCTAAAGGCAAGTTGATGGCATAAAATTTTTCAAGAGAATAGATTTCTTGAAGATTGGATGTGGATGGATTTTGTACATAAAGGCATTTTTCTAAATGGGCTATTATCTTATAAGTAGATTGAATTCTAAATTGTCTCTACAAAGTCAGATATGCTTTGATTCTAAAATTTCTAATATCAACATACCAATATGTAATAATCTTAGAATCGAATACTTACCTCATAACATAAAATAAAATAAATTTCATTTCATAAGCCGAAATGAAATGTATTATTACATAATTAAATATATTAAATTCCAAACATATGGTAAAATTTTTATTTAATTTTTTTTTTACAAAATATTACCATAACCTCTAAAAATTAATTTAAATATTATTAATAGTTAAAACGCTGAAAATAATTTAAAATGCTATTGCCAAACACATCGTAAATTTTGACTAATGAGGCCTTCCATGAACAAAAGTGACGAATCCAGAATAGCATATTTTTGTCCTTTGAAATTTTATCCTAAAGCATCATATAAATTAGGGGAAACAATGGTAATGGTCTGAACTCTTAATGGGATAAATTCGGTTGGCAGTACAAAATATGAGCTGGGATTCACTGAACAATCTGACGCTCTCCTTACTTGCAACATTCCTTGCAGCTTTTTATCACCTTTGGAATTTTATTTTTCTAAATATTATATTGTAAATGAATTTAAAAAAAAAAAAAATGAAAATTCTCATCCAAACGTGAATATTTCAGTATGGGTATCTTATCTTCCTTTTGCTTAACCAAATGAAAATAAATTCTTAATTAAAAGGAATAAAATAACTCTTGAATTGAACCGTCTCTAATCAAACCTACAGCAAAACCATGGCTATTTTTTATGCCATGAGCATTAAAAGTTAAATGCAAAATTCTATATCTTAATCGCTTGAGTTCCGTCCTCCAATAATTTTTAAGATAGCGTTAAATATTTTAATTATATTCGAATGAAAGTAGTTCAGTGTCAAAGAATATTTTCGGGATTAATCATCTTGGTTTAGATCATGAGTTCGATCATCCGCAATGCAAACTCTCCCGAGCTAGCCCTTCCATCTTCGAGAACGATTAAACGTACGTTCTCCTCTTTATATTGCTGAAGAAGACTTTAGAATATTAACAATGTAATTAGTTATATTTATAAAAAGGAGGATTTTAACTTAATATATTTATGGTAATGATTTAGCCTAAGTTCTCAATTGGGCTTGAGCCTGGGAGAAGGATAAGTGAAATTACTATATAGTGCCACGCAGGATTACAAAAATTAAATTATATCACATAGGATTCTAAAATGCTTTAATTTATAAATAAATTAAAAGCATAAATACTAACACATAATAATCAATAATATAATAAAAAACTAATCATTTAACTTATTAAAAGATTAAATAATATAATAAAAAACTAATATTTATTAAATTATCTATGCATAGCACAAATATATAAGCATAGAACAAAAGAGGATTGCATCTTTTAATTTTCTATTAGTTGTAATTAATTTACATAGATAATTATCACAGTCAGTATATAAAAAATTAATATATTTATCATCATTTGAAATTATTACTAATAAAAATTTCTGATAAAAATTTAATTAAATAAATGACTAAATATTTTGATTTCAATTTAAGTCATTTAAATAAATATTTTACACAGTAAACTACTAAGTAAATATGATGAATGAGATTATATATATAACAATATTTTAAATATAATTCTTAAATAACTTTTTTTACAATGAGAGTTTTATAATATATTTTATTTTATTTTAAATTTTTAAATTGCAATTCACTAATTAGTTTTAAAATTGAAATATTTGTGATATAGTTTAGATTAGTTAAATTTATCTGTATCCTCAAAAAAGATTAGTTGAATTTAGCCAAAATTTTAATAATATATAAAAAATTTCAAATATGGGTTTGAAACAAATATAATTGAAAAAACTTATCAAAATCAATGTTTTGTACTAAAAATATATATATTTTAAATATTATTTTAATGAGAGAAAAAAAAGAGAAAAATACAAATTTTAGACAAATAGACCAACAAATTCAAATAACATTACACAATATATTATAATATTAAAAAAAATCACAATTAATAATATTATAATTGAGAAAATTTAAAATTAATAAAAAATTATATGTGAAAACCATACATGGCATGAGTATAACTCTAGCATATATATATATATATATATATATAAAGCGGGTGAATTTTCCTTTAGTGCTGTCACGTAGGATTCTAAATCAGTGACATATATATTTTATAATTGTTTGGCTATACATTTATTTAAATTCTATAATAATAACATGTGCTTTAATTATTTATTTTTATATTTATTTGAAAATAAATTGAAGTTATGATTGTTTATTGATTGAATTAAATTATATTTAATATAATTGATTAGTACAAATAAGCAAGCTTTCAAAGATATAAATGAATTATTTAATTCTTGAATTTAAATTATAGTATAGTTATTGTTTTATATTAATTTCAAAATAAATAATTTGAAAGTAAATTGAATAATTATTTATTTTTTGAATTAAATTTTATTTGAAATGAATTACTTAATTTATTGATTTTAATGATATTGAGAGTTATTTTTATATTAAGTATAAAATAAATCAAACTAATTAATTTTCTTTTTTAAATTTCACTATTTTTAATAAATGTTTATCTACTAAGTTTCATTCTCATTATTAAAAAACTTTCTTTACTCATCTATATTTATTTATATATTTTAATAGCACGATATAAATAATTGCATCGTGACGTAAGATTAGGCAATATTAATTTGAAGCATAAGCTTTGTATTGTATTACGTAGACCTCTACATACTCTATTTCACAAATACGATATTTTTGGCAGCGGATGGTGTCAAAGAAAAAAAAAAAAGAAGAGGTCAACTTTGAAATCTTTGTCTTGTTTTTCATCAGAATTAACTCTAGTTATTGAAGAATATGGTAATTTGAACCTAAACCAACTCTACAAAGCAGCAAAGCTTTTATCTTCGACCTATAGCCCCTCCTGCTTCTCAACGACTTCAAATCTCAATGCCTGAAAAGGAAAGTAAAGTTTCAGTTTCTTTAGAGAAAAATCAAGAAATCATTCATATACTTAATGGGCTTAGCATAAAATGGAAATATAATGTAAATATTACAGAAGTTACTCTCCTGCAGAAGTAGGTGATCGGCAGCTGAAGAAAAGTGAGGAACCTGAGATTTCTCTGAGAGATCTTATGGACTTCCTAGAGAAGAAGAAGAAGAAAGAAAGTGAGAAAAGCTAGCATTGAACAGTCAAGAGCAACAGAAGCTAAATGCTCCCAAAGCAAGGATGTTATCCTTATCACTGATGGGTGTAGCTTCATAGTTGGTAAAACAAGCTTGTTGGAGATTCGAATTCTGATTTTGTAACAGTAGTAAGTAAATATGAATTTATTGACCATTGACCAACTTTTGAAACATTTTTATTTTCCAGTGCGAAACTGACTTTCTACCGTCGATCTTGATTTAGGTTAAATATATTTAGTTTAATCCAAATAATAATTTGTTGCCTTTTCCGATTGGGGTTCAGTTTAGCCAAATTCCTTAGAAAAATTGATTATTAATTTTAGAACGAGAGATCTTTTTGGATTGATGGGATTTGAACTTCAAATTAAATATATAATAAATATAAATATTTGGAAGTTCTGTTAATTTTAGAGAAATCAAATAAAATAATTAAAAGATATTATATATCCCAACAGCATGCACTTTTAGAGGCCTAAGCACAATAGACTTCCAAGTAAATTTGATCAATTAGGGTTGATTGGTTGCAATTACGAAACATAAAAGATTCAGAAAACTCTTTCCCCTCCAACACTTTTTGTTACATCTAACCAAGCATCACCATGTCTCCCACAATCACCAAAAAAATGCCTTCCACCAAGACAATAATCTCTGCTGCAGCCTCTGCAGCCGCCACCGCCATGCTCCTTCGCTCCGTCGCCAGAGACTATATCCCAATCGAGCTCAGGCACTACATCTACTGCAAATTAGAAACGTTCTTCAGTTCTTTCTCATCGGAACTAACCTTAGTCATTGAAGAGTATGATAACCTTAACTTCAACGATCTTTTTAAAGCGGCAGAACTCTATCTTGAACCTATAATCCCTCCCGATACAAAAAGACTGAAAATTTCAATGCCCAAGAAAGAATGCAAAGTTTCCATTTCCTTGGAGAAAAATCAAGAAATCATAGATATCTTTAGTGGAGTTACATTCAAATGGAAGTTAACATCAAAAGAAGTTGGCCCAAAGTATATTCCACGCCAAGATCAGTATAACAACGCAACTTTGGTAACTCATCACAAATTCTTTGAATTAAGTTTCCACAAGAAATTCAAGAAAATGGTTCTTGAAAATTATTTAAAGCATATAGTAGAGAAATCTAAAGAAATGAAAGAGAAGAAGAAGACTTTGAAGCTTTTCACATTATTGCAAGATAGGGTTTTAGGAAGAGACGGATGGCACTCTGTGAATCTTGATCATCCTGCAACCTTTGAAACATTAGCTATGGATTTAGATGTGAAGAAGACAATAATGGGGGATCTTGAAAGGTTTGTAAAAAGAAAAGAGTATTATAAGAGAGTAGGAAAAGCTTGGAAACGTGGGTATTTGTTGTTTGGGCCTCCAGGAACCGGAAAATCAAGCTTAATTGCTGCTATGGCCAATTATCTTAAGTTTGATATATATGACTTGGAGTTAACTGAGCTTAGAAACAATTCTGAACTAAGGAAGTTGTTGATTTCGACAGAGAATAAATCGATCCTTGTTGTGGAAGATATTGATTGTTCTATTGAGCTCCAAAATAGGATTGCAGAATCTAGAGCTCTTAATGGTAGACTTCATAATGGTTATATTAATCCAGTAAATCAGGTAATCTATTAACTCATCTTCTTTTTTTTAAGTTGTTTTGTTCTTCCTTTGAGTGTTATTGTCATACCCGTGCACGAAAATCGATTTTTAGACTAGCTCTTGTTATGCATTTTTTTTTTTTGGCAATTTCATGTTCAATGTTCAAGAATTTTTCTATCATCATTAAAGATTTTAACATTTAATTATGAACTGGTTTGTTAATTCTTGGTTAAGAAAACCAATATACATTTTTGTCACTCTGATGTTAAGTTTATAATCCTTGCGTAGTCTTCACACTTAAGAGAAAGTGGGATGACCAACTTCTCAGTGAGTTTTTGGATTGATTGAGTTTTTAATGGGATTGTCAAATCTTCATTAGGAGATATAAACCGACTTATAATACGAATCTGTATCATATGGAAAAGCTTACTTGTATCAGTTTCAGGTGACGCTGTCAGGATTACTTAACTTCGTAGATGGATTATGGTCAAGCTGTGGAAACGAAAGGATAATAATTTTCACTACCAATCACAAAGAAAGAATTGATCCTGCTCTGTTACGTCCAGGTCGTATGGATTTGCATATTCACATGTCATATTGCACTCCTTGTGGATTCAAAATGCTTGCATCCAATTACCTGGAAATAACAGATCATGCGAAGTACCCACTTCTCACAGATATTGAACAACAGATAAAGATAACAAAAGTGACTCCTGCTGAAATAGCAGAGCAGCTCATGACAAGTGAGGATTCTGAGATTGTCTTAAGAGGCCTAGTCAAATTCCTGGAGCGCAAAGGGATCGAGGAAGAAGAAAGGAAAAAGAGAGAAAGCGAGGAGGAAGAAAGGAAAAGGAGAGAAAGCGAGGAGGAAGAGAGGAAAAGGAGAGACAGAGTAGCAGAAGCACAAGGTTTGCAGAAGCTGGAGATTGCAAATGGGAAAATTGAGAAAAAAGAGTAGGTATAAAGAGCAACCAGGACTCAATAAATTGCTGTAATGGAAAGAGAGAATAAAATAAGAGGAACTAGATTGAAATCCAAAGCTGCTTCAATTGTGCTTATTTGTTAGTCAATGAAGGATTGTTAAGATGACAGTAATATGCATTCAATTTCAATTATTTTGCGCAGTATATTCTTTAATTTTATTGCAAATTTGGAATCTCGACCATTCATTTCCAAATAAATGGATGGGATTAAACTTGATAGAATCTTGAAACTTCACTTTCAAATTTCAAATGTGCCTGAAACATTGCAGAAAAGAAAAGGCTTCAGCTTGTAAAATTTCCTAATAATAAATTTCATTTATAGTTGAGAAATAATAAAAAAAGGCAGCATATTGTTCGAATCAGAAAATAAAAAAGGAAAAAAATGCAATTCCTGAACATATGTTGTGTGACCTCCACAGCCTCTGGAGATCATTTGGCTAGATAAATCACATGCATACTAAAATTGGAATAAAAAAATTAAGGAATTATTTTGCTTGCAAATAAATTTTATCAATTAAAAATTATTTATAAATAGGGATAAACATTAGGTGGAACTAATTGATCAATTGGCCTGACTCGAACTGAACCAAATATGCTATTTAGATCATTTTTCATTAAAGTGTCACTTCGGATTGACTTAAATATGAAGAAGCTATCAAGACTAAGTCGATGTTGCCAAACTGAACCGATCAAATATTAGACTATCATATGTTCCGGTCTGATTGAACCGACGAATGCGCAGCCCCGGTAATAATAACAGTTTGCTGCAAACTTTAGCAATTTTGTTTGGTATAACCAGACAGGTCATAACGCAAAGTTAATTGAACTTGTGTTGTGGCTTTTATAGAAATTGATATTGTTTAAAACTCTAATCAACAATTTGTTACTAATTTTCTATTGACTCGTAAGTCGAGTGGTCATCTATGTTGATTAGCTACAATTATGAAACCAAAGTTGGAGACAGCATAAAAACACAAATTTCTCCACTCTTGACACTTTCCTGATTAGATCAATCACAACGAGTCAAGAATCACCATGTTTCCCACAACCACCACAGAAATGCCTTCCACCAAGATGCTAATTTCAGCCGTAGCCGCTGCCGCTGCCATGCTCCTTCGCTCCATCGTCAAGGACTACCTCCCAAGCGAGCTCAGACACTACATCTACTTCAAACTCAAAATTTTTTTTCATTTGTTTCTCATCGGAACTAACCTCAGTCATTGAAGAGTATGATAACCTTAATCATAACCATCTTTTTAAAGCAGCAAAACTCTACCTTGAACCTATGATCCCTGTCAATACAAAAAGACTCAAGATTTCAATGCCCTAGAAAAAAAGCGAAGTTTCCATTTCTTTTGAGAAAGATCAAGAAATCATAGATATCTTTAATGGAGTCACCTTGAAATGGAAGTCTATATAAAAAAAAGCTAAGGTAAAGTATATTCCAGATCACTATGACCCCTGTAACTAAGCATCGACTCTCTGAATTAAGTTTCCACAAGAAATTCAAGAAAATTATTCTTGAAAATTATTTAAAGCATGTACTAGAGAAATCTAAAGAAATGAAAGAAAAAAAAGACCTTGGAGCTTTCACATCAAGGCAAGATAGGGTCTCAGGAAGGAGAGGAGACACTTGGCAATCTGTGAATCTTGATCATCCTGCAACCTTTGACACATTGACTATGGATTTAGATGTCAAGAAGACAATGACGGGGGATCTTGAAAGGTTTGTAAAAAGAAAAGAGTATTATAAGAGAGTAGGAAAAGCTTGGAAACGTGGGTATTTGCTGTTTGGGCCTCCAGGAGCTAGAAAGTCAGGCTTGATTGCTGCCATAGTCACTTATCTTAAGTTTGATATATATGATTTGCATTTGACTGATCTTAGAAACAATTCTGAGCTGAGGAGACTGTTAATTTCAACTGGGAACAAGTCGATTCTTGTCGTGGAAGATATTGATTGTTCTATGGAGCTCCATAATAGAGTTGCGGAAGCTAGAGCTCTTAATCCTAAACTTAATCATAGTTATATTAATCAAGGAAATCAGGTAATTTTTTACCACATTTTTTAGATTTTTTTTTTCTTTTTTTGTTGATAGTCATTAAAGAATTGAACATTTAATTAAAATTTAAATGGACTTGTTTGGTAATTCTCGATTAAGAAAACCAATATAGACATTTTCACTCTAATGTTCAGTGTATAATTCTCGCTTGGTCTTTACCCCTGAAAGTTGGACCCATTGCAATTTATTGTTTTAAAGGCTTTGTTAAATCTTTGTTGGAAGAGATGAAATATAGACATGACATGGTAACAGCTCCAAAGCCTTGAAGGCTAATTTTCATAATTGAACCTAAAAAATTGTGCATTTGCATCACTCTCAGGTGACACTATCAGGATTACAAAACTTCATGGATGGATTATGGCCAAGCTGTGGAGATGAAAGGATTATAAATTTCACTACCAATCATAAAGAAACTTGATCCGGCTCTGTTACGCCCAGGTCGAATGGATGTGCATCTACACATGTCCTATTGCACTCCACGTGGATTCAAAAATGCTTCCCTCGAATTACCGGGGGATTACAGATGCAGAGCACCCACTTTTCACAGACGTTGAAGAACTGTTAGAGATGACAAAGGTGACACCTGCAGAAATAGGTGAGCAGTTCATGAAAAGTGAGGAACCTGAGATTGCTTTAAGAGGCCTCATCGAGTTCCCAGAGGACAAGATCGAGGATGATGAAAGGAAGAAGAGAGAAGGCAATCAAAATAAAATAGGTAAAAACAAAGAATTATCAGAAGCAGAAGGCTCGCAGAAGCTGGAGATTGAAAATGGGAAAATTGCATAAAAAGAGTAGGCATAAGAAATAATCAGGATTAATAAATTGCCGTGATAGAAAGAGAATAAAATGGTAAGAACTACATTAAGAATCTTGTGCAGTCGCTAGGCAATGAAGGACTGTTAAGTTGCCAATATCATTCATAAGTAACTTTGTAGATTTGAAAATAATTGGTTTAGATTCAATCTAATAGAGCTGTTCATTCTGCATAGTTTTGCTTCATTATGCTAATTTGAAATCCTAACCATTCATTTCCAGAAGGAATGTTAAACTAACTGGTAGAACAGTAATTAACAAATTTTCATACAGAAAAAAACAGCAGAACTGCAATAATTCACAAGGTAAACAAAAACAGAAAATCATGAAAATTCATTCAGTCCATAACCAATCCATTCCAAAAGCAATGTATGATTTGAGCATTTGTAGCAATAAAAAGATATTCCCAAGTAATAGAGGAAAACTGAACTTGTAGAGCAAGAAAAAGCAGACATCCTAAATCACCTTAGACCCACCAAGTCTGGAACTAAAGGATTCTCTCTAAATAAGAAAAGGTTCAACTATATCCAACTACCAATTTTTTTATTTTTACTTGTTAACACTGTAGCAAGTTAAAGCCTCCAATTGCTGTGCCTGAAACATCGTAGAAAACCAAAGCTTCAGCTTATAAAAGTCCCTAATCATACATATCATTACTACTTGAACAATAATAATAATAATAATAATAATAATAATAATACTTAAAAATACAGGCAGTATATTCTTCAAATAAAAAAAAAACAAAAAAGAGAAAAAAGCAAAGACTGAATAATGTGTGTGATTCTCTTTGCCAACCACCCTCCCAACCTATTTCTTGCCTACAATAAATAAAAGATGTATGAAGAAACAGCTTTCTTTTTTTTCCCATTAATTTCAACAGCCTGTCAAGATCCTTCAGGTAGATAAATCACATGATGATCAACTCATACAAACACATGTTCTTTTTTCATGCCCCCTTACAAGGTATATGACAAAGCAGTTTGCAGAATTGGTATTATGAGATTATGCAAGGGAAATGGAGGTCATGTTAAAAACAAAAACAGCAATATGAGTTTATGGTTGAACTTGGCAGTTGAAATTTGGAATTATTTGCAGGATTTCAGTCTAGCTGCAACAACATAATTAAATAAATAATAGATCATAAGCATCACACTTAGAAATTCTTGGGCATTGCATAGCTTTACACTAAAGGCTGAATTGCATCACACAATCCAAAGAAGTATGACAGACCAACTAACAAAGCATTACAACTATGGTTATTTATTTATAGACTCTGAAGTAATCTCAAAAATTAAAACATTAGATTTCTATGACCAGTCTTAATCCTCTTAAGATTAAGGATTTTCATTACCATAGAGAACTTAGAAATATTAAGATTTTACTAAACGTAACATCAAAGACTCAAAGATACACCCTAAATATATCAACAAATGCTGCAAATTGCAAAAGTATCCTCAACTCCTAAGAAAAGAATTCTGGATGTGCTGCTAATTTATTTGAATAAGCAAGTAAACAAAATTTCAAAAGGACTAGAAAGTAATCCATAATTGGATTTATAAACAAAACAAAACAAATACATTAGATCTAGACCACATTCTAAATCATTAAATTTAGAATCCTTAGGATCTTCCTGTTGTACCTTGTGAGAATTCTCTAACATGATAACAAGTTTGAAATAAGTCTTTTACTAAGAGGCAACAGCTAAGGCAGCAAGAGAAAATTCCAGTTATATCTAAACTGCATTAACTTGATGGAGGAACATCTGGGATCCAAGGCACACAACAAATCATCATTTACAAAAGGAAGCGTCACTGCAGAAAAACTTACCTGCCTCAAAACTACACGCAAACAATGCCCAGGAGAAACCAAGTGTCTGAGTTGTCTGAAACTACAATTGACGCTTATACTGCCATTTTCATTTCAATTTTTTGATGAGGATCATAACCTATGAGTTTGAAATCAGCCGCTACAAAAGACTCTATGTTTTTCTTCTCCGGATTAATCTTCAAAATCTGCTTGGAAGTACCAGTAAGAGAACACAAAACAACAACAGAAAGAAAATAGGAAAGTGTTAAGAACAACATGAACTAATTCCAAATGGTAATGAGTATGGTTTAAACAACTTAAATAGATGTCACTGTACTAACTGGAAAAGGCTTTGGCAGTTTCTGAAGCTGCTCCTGGAGAGGCCTGACATGAGTTCGATAAACATGGGCATCGCCAAGCACGTGAACAAAATCACCAGGAACAAGATCTGTTCAAACTAGAAGACTGAGTATAGATTGTTACAAACATAATCATTACTAAAGTAATTATACATAACTATCACAATCTATCTTTCCATCAGTGCCAGTCCCCTAGTGTGCAACATTATTGTCACAGAAATCTAGCTCCTGATCACTTTTTCTTGACAATGTCCCATTTCAGCAATATTAGGACCATTTGCTAGATATAGCACTAAATGGAATGTGCTGAACCAACAAGATGGTGTAGGCATCTTTTGGTCTAATTTATCAGTTCGCTACACTTAGCCATCTAATATTAATCAGTCTAGAAATCAAAGATAATAAAATCATATCTGCATACTTCAGTCAACTAAAGAAGGCACCTGTACGTTGATCTGACTAACTTGTCATAACTTGTAACTCACCACATATGAGACCAAAAGATTCTCGTGGCCCATTGACCATCAGATCAGACGCCTAAACATTCCCATCTAGACAATACAGCTCTATCAAACTCAAAAAGTAAAAAACTAATTAACAATTTTCAAAGAGAATGAATACCACAAACATGAGCCACAATGCATGTCAAGAGCCCATAAGATGCAATGTTGAATGGCACACCCAGACCCATGTCAGCAGATCGCTGATACATTTGACAAGACAACTCCCCGTTGGCTACATAGAACTGCAAAATAAAATATCCAGATTTATCAACGGTGAAGGAAATCATGATATGAACTTAGGCTTACTACTAACTTGAGCAAACATGTGGCAGGGAGGAAGTGCCATCAATTTGAGATCAGAAGGATTCCAAGCTGAAAGAATAATTCGACGATCATCAGGATTATTCTTAATCTTGTCAATAACATCTAACAACTGATCAAATCCTTGGCCAGTATAGTCAGCATGCATGTCAGTATACCTGGAAAGAGGAAGTCATATAATAATAAAAAATAATGCCAAGCTCATAAATCTCTATATCCACCAGTTAAACTTAGATAAAGAAGCATTCAGTACCTAGCACCAAAGTGCCTCCACTGGAATCCATAAACAGGTCCTAAGTCACCCTCCTCCCTGTCCTTCAACCCAATACTGAAATTGCAAATAAAAATATCATTCAAGAAATGCATAATCAATGACTTCATTTTATGAAATAGTAGAAGTCAATAATGAATATTGACCCATCAAGGTAATCTCTGGATGCATTGCCATCCCATATATGAATGCCCTTTTCCTGAAGGACCTGTGCATGCAACATTCAAAATCGCAATTAGATTGCTATTTTTAACATCTATGCCAAACAGAAATTTCCATGGGTTATTACACCTCATTCAAATTAATTCATTTTGCAGAACCAAGAACTTGATGACACAAATGTCCAGATGGATTCTTTAACTGGGGGGAGAAATAAACATAATAAATATCAAAAGCTTGCAATCTCAATCCTAATATTCCTGCATTTACTACTAAATAATCTAAACCAGAAATTTTAAAGTAATATGAGAAGAATTAAGATTCATCGGTGTAGAATCACTTATGTGGCCTACAAGACCCATAAATTATGCAGCCACACGCATCTCATGTAAAAAAAATAAAAAAATAAAAAAATTAAATTAAAAAATGAACAATAAACAGTAGTGTAAATTATACTAGGTAAATAGCCAAATTTACCGAAAAGAACTTCCATGAGAATAAAAAGTCAAGAAGTTTGTTTATTGGGAAATAATATGCCGTTTATGAATAAGAAATAAGTAAAATTGAGAGAAAAAGTTAAACAGTAAAACAGCAACATCATATGGTAATATTTTAATATAAGAACATGCAACAAACCAAAACTGATATTCTCCACAATGTACCATCATTGCATACAGGAGACATGAGAAAGAAAACAAGTATATGCATAAAATGCTTAATTAAGATATAATTACCTTGGCATTTGTTGAGCCACTAATGAACCACAGAAGTTCTTCAACAACCCCTCTCCAAAATACTTTCTACAAATCAATGATAAAACCTTGAGACAAATGAATGTGATTTTGTTTCCTTACAAAACTGATTTCGTGTTGAATCATAAGCCAATCTAAATAACAGGAGAGAAAAGGACATAAATGCAGGAGATTTAAATTCAGTGGAAGCAACAATAGCAAACTATTAAACAGAACAGGAAAAAAAAAAGTAAAAAATGAGTCTATACACATGCCTTTGTTGTGAGCAGAGGAAAAGTTCTACGCAAATTGAACCGCATCTGTAGATTAGATAGAAGAAAAGAAAAGGCAATCCAATCATATCCATTAGTAATTAAGAGAATAAATTGTTGAATGAAATGGAAATGTCATTTGACCCATTTCAAAAGCAAAGATAAATAAAAGCATAAATAATTTGTGGTTCACATTACCTGGCATCCAAATTTTGACAAAGTACCAGTTCCAGTTCTATCATCCTTCAAATTGCCATCTGAGATAATGTCTTGGACAAGTCTCAGGTACAAGAACTCCTCATGTCTCTCAAAAACCATCTTTGGAAGGAAAGAGAACTTCTTTACCTCAAACTTAACGTAACTATTATCAGAGCTCAGACCATTATCTTGACCATGGAACTCAACCGCAGAACCCCTCACTCGTACATAAGTTGCAAAGCAATAGCGTATATTGTTTTCTACCATGGGAAAGGATGAGTACCAAGGTTGAAAGACAGAAGAATCAATTTTAGGGATAAAAGTATCACAATTAATGCTTGTCTCAATTTCCGTGATGTGGATAGCATCACACCCGGGTGCGTTGAGAGATTCCCTGTATTAGAAGATGATCAAAGCAAGTAGAGAAAAGGAATAGTTAACCAACAAAAAAGTGGAACAAATAGTGCAAACCTTAATATTTGGCCACCTCCAATGACAAAAACTTTCTCGATTGACAGGCAGTAAGGAGATGCAGCCAATAATTCCAGAGCAGAAGTTAAGCTTCCACATATCACCACATTCTCAGCAGTAGCAATATCAAAACTCCCAGAACGAGTCAGAACAACATTAAGGCGACCAGGAAGAGGACGATGCTCAAGCGGAATACTTTCCCATGTTTTTCTACCCATTATTACTGCATTCTTTCTCCCCGAATCAGAAGTTGTCAGAGTAACATCCTTGAAAAATTTGAGATCAGAAGGCAATCTCCATGGCAACTTCCCATCCTTTCCAATACCCATTTCCCTAGTTGCAGCCACAACAACTTGGTACGTTCTTCTTGGATCAGACTGTATATTGGCAGTGCCATTTGAAAGGCTTCCCTTGGAGTCACCAGCCATGCTTGAAAAGAAAGCCAAACAGAAATTTGATGATGGCACTTCAGAACTAACAGTATACACCCAACTTTTGCAGAAGTTCTTTAGAACCTGAAATAGTAAAGCAAATAAGAAAATCAGACTTGAAAGTAAAATTTAGAAGACTCAACCCATTGAGTTGGTAACTCCACAAGCTAGAGCGCTAGACCAACATAACAAAGTAAAAAATGACTGAAAAATTTTGAGAAAAAAAATATCAGAAACTTTAAATATATAGATAAAATAAACCAGCCATGATCACAAAATTTTCTTTCTTGGCAATCCATAATCACATAAAACCAATAGCCATTATAAATACTACATTTACCCAAATGGAAAACAAAAATTCTTCTCAAAATCACGCAAAATTACTAAAGATTTCGACCCATACCAACAACAAAAAGAAATGAAAAACTCTAAGGGATTCTAATTTGACGCAAAAAAAAAAACTATAGTTCTTACATAATCTTCACTTCAATAACCAAAATTTCAAAAAATGCAATAAAGAAACTAACCGATCTGAGACAAAATCGCACAATCTTGAGATGTCCAAATGGGAGCTTCAAAATCAAAACGATCTCAGCAACGCTAGAACAAGTATCTTCTTCTTAAAAAAGAATTAGGGTTTTGGGCAAAAAACAAAAGAAGAAGAGTGAATTGTTAGTTGCAGAGAGTATAGTACATTAAAAAGATTAAAGAGAAGGACAAATGCAAGCAAAAGCGAAAAATCAAAGAGAGTAAAAATGCTTTCTTCGCTTTCAATATATTTGCTTTGCTTTTGTCTTTGAAACAGAGCAAAGAAAGTTAAAGGAAAGAGAAGAGAAAATCCAAAAAGCACGGTTTCCGCGGAGTGCCGCCAAAGTCAGTAGAGTGAGTTACTAATATTTTATTATTATTATTTCGGCTTCCTAAAATGTCCTCGTTTTTAATATATTTACTAATCACTCCTTTCTCAATTTTAAGTTTTCAATTACCAACGGACAATTTCATACTTCTTTCTAAAAAAAGATTTCATATTTTAAATTTCTTTAATATTTATTGAAAATTATTCATTGGATTAGTGATAATTTTTATGATAAAATATGCTAATTTATTTGAAAATTTTATTTTTTAAAAAAAATCTAAACTTTTTTTCATATTTTCGAAAGTAACTCATTCTAATAACACTAAATGTTAGAAATAATATTTAATTTATTCTAACTTTATTAGCGATGTATAATTTAATTGATATTGATTTACTGAATCGATTTTAGTATAAATTTTTAATTGAAGAATTAATTTGGTTAATTTGGTGTGAAAAATAAGTAAAACTAAAAATTGATAATTTTTTTCCTCATTAAACACGTTTTAACACACTTTAATACATTTTTTAGTCAAAAAATTAAGTCCAATTAAGGATAATTCCTAAATGATAAGATTTATTTTAAGGATAATATATTATATAATAAAAAGAAAAATGAAATAAAGAGTCAAATACATAATAGATAAGGGATAAGTACAATTAGGATAGGGATTGAGTGCAGAAGCAATTGTCTATTATACTACTCCAAGCCTCTAAGGGCGGCAATTCCAGAGACAACCATTTAGATAATGACACTTGTCAGCCTTTCGCCAAATCACTAGAACGGAAATCTTGGCCCTCCGTTTGGCAGGTATCAGGAACCCCTTTTTTTTTTTTCTTTTTACCAGAGTGATATTTTGGTAAATTAATTTTAATCCCTGATTTAATCCTAATTACTACTTAATTATTTATTTTGACTAAATAATTAATTTATCCCTAACTTTTCTAAACTAGTTTAATTGTTTAAAATAAAACTATTAAAAATAATTATTTAAGCAGTTGTTAAATGTAAAATAATTTGAAAGTTCAATTTTTTTTGCGAAACACTAAATTTTAAAAAGATATAACACTTCGTGAAACATTCTTTCAATCTTTAAATGTGTATAAATATTTTATTATTAATAATCAACATAATTATTTTGACTTGATAAACACATATTATGTATAAAATTATAATCATAATAATATTAAAGTATTAATAATTTTTTAAGACCCGTTTGGTTTAATAATTCATATTGGTCGTAATGAGTGGTGATAGATAGTAACTAATATTTGATAGCGGTTATATGAATGAATATTGATGTTTAGTAAAATTTTGATAGCATTTGCTATTAAAATGTGGCATTAAGCATATAATTATTTTTATGTATTATAAGAAATAATTTTTTTAAGTTTTTAAAGTGAATATACTATTTTCCATTTTAATATATTATATAAATAAAAATATTAATGAATTTTTAAGATAATATTTAATGAAAATTTATTATTTTTAATAATAAAAAAATATTAGCTTAAAAATAATTTCATTAGTAATTGCTTTTATAAGATTAGTAATTGCTTTTATAAGAATTACTATTTAGTCCTTTAATTTTAGTCAATTGGTCTATTAATCCATGATTTTTACAAAACTCATATTATGCCCTGAACTTTGTCATTGTCCAATATTTAAGTCCTATCTAATTTTGTCATTAAGTTGTAAGTAAAAGACAAAAATACCTCAAAGCAAACGAAAAAAATCCTAACATTTCGTCTTTTACTGTTCATCATCTTTAACATCACAGCCAATTAAAATACATAAAGTCACAAGACCCATTGCTGCTGATTGAAGCCTTCATCACCGGTAAATATACTTCATCATCAGATCAACGTCACTCTTGGATCTCACGAGACGACTTCATCATCTTCACTGTAAACGATTCTGATATGACCATTTCAGTGTTGTTTCAGTTTCTAGTGATGATATTTTTCACCATATTTTGGCCTTTCCCTAACAAAGATTTCCATGTCCCCGCCTGACACAATACCTAACAAAGAGTTCATGAACAAAAAGCATGGATTAAAAAAAAAAATAAGAAGAAGAAGGGTATGTTTGTGAGGATGAAAAACGAATGAAGAAATGAGTGGACGATGTCATTTAACCCTTTTAATGTATTTAGTTAACATCATAAACCAATTACATATTCCATCTATTTACTTTTCTCCCACTTTCCATCCTCCCAAACATACCCATAGGGACAGGATTACTGTTGTTGGTTTTAATTCCTTGCACAATTGTCAACAATTGCGGAAGTATTATGCCCAGTTATAGGATTAGGATAAAATCATGATAAAGGGATCACATTTATTCTTCATTTTGGTATAAAACCAGTCAAGTATTGCACCATCCCTACCAGAATTAAGAAAATAATTAATTTTTAAAATTATAATAAAAGTTAAAAGTAATTGAATAAATTATCTTTTATTTGAAAAATCAAGAATAATTTATGAAAATAGTTATTATATTTAATATAAATAAAGATGAAATTGAAAAAAAAAAAACATTTATTACTTCTTATAAAATTCAAAATGTTTTATATTTTGGGATAAAATAATTACTCTAAAGCGATTATCATATATAATATTGTTATAATGAATTATCATAACTAATTGCTACCACAAGAAATTATTTTACGAACGTGTAAAAAAATGTGAATAGTATCATTATTAAGAAAATCACTTTGATTTTAAGGGTGACCAACTTTGATATATTTCGTAATTCCACTAATTTACTTTGATTTTTATGATAAAAAATTCCAAAGTAATTGGATGGAATTAAATCAAATTATTTATTTATATAATATACATTTTTTATAATTTTAGTTATTTCAATTTATTGAGTTCATTTTTCAATTTTGGATCGAATCGAATTGTTTCCAACATAATGGGGCCAATTAGGAATAAGTGGCCATCAATTTTCAAGTATCATATGCTTGAAAAGAGTTGCATTATGCATATATTCTCTCCAAATCGATCCTTAACATATGTTATTAAGGGCCATCTTATGTTTGCCCTAAATACATCTTTATTCAAATTGGAATGATGCCTGCCTTCAATCTGGGCTACACATGTAGGCTCCACTATCCAATCATATAAGATATACGATCATAAAATTTTTCATTCAGACGCTAAGAAAAGTAAAAAACAAAAAATTTAGACAACACAAATGTAATTAAACCTAAATATTGAAGAGAGAATTGAATTGACAAATCACCCAAACCATAAATGGAATAGGCCAAGAGGTCATTGTCTATGAAAACAATCAATATTTGCACTGTTGTGGGATTCAAAATGAGAAATAAGCATACTATTTTTTTGTGGGTTCATAAATTGCCACACATGTGTTTGTTGAGCCTCTCTTACACGTTTTGTCAAAAGACTTGGGTTCTTCAAAATTCTACATACTATATATAAATGTTTCTTCAAAATTCTATAATTAGTACAAATTATTTATATTGTCACATAAATATTTTACTCTATCAAGTAATACATTTCGTGTCCGTTTAATTCTATCAAGTGTGTGATTTTGATTAATAGTCAAAGCCCCAAAAACCCAAAAGCATGCTATTATTTAAAAGAGCAGAGATGTTGCTTTCAAAAGTAAAATGTGACTATGGCAATTTGACAAATAGATTTCTTAGCACTCAAGCAACCAATTCTGAATTATCTTATGCCATTTAACAATTTTGTGTTGATGTTTTATCTGTGTTAGAGTGGGGCTCACATAAAGGATAAGTTCAATCATTGATCATATCTTATCAATTTTTTCTTTTTTTTTTTCCGGTAAGATGTCAAATGTCAATGACTTGCTTAGGTCTTGCATTAAAGTATTAGACTCTGAGCTGTTGATGGAGTTAAATACTTAGCATTTCTTTTTTGTTTATATTAAGGATTAGTTGTAAATAGAACTCTATTAGGAGTTAGATTTCTAATAGGTTTATAGTATCATGTATGTATATATATATGTGTCCCTATTGATGAATTAAAATAAGAAAATATTTTTTTCCATAATAAACTCACATGGTATCAGAGCCTGGTTCGTTAAAACCCTTTTTTTCCGTTTACGTTGAATTTTCGGCGGCTGTCCAGCGGCTGTTAGTCTCGGTGTCACTCTAGGGTCACCGTTTTGTCTCACCGCCTACCTCAGAAGGTTCCCCGGCTGCCGATCGGTGTTCCATCCAAATCCGGTCACCGGATTCCCTGCGCGTGGGCCTCACGCGCCGCTTTTGTTTTCTGCTACAGTACCACGCGCCGGCGCGTGGAGGCGCGTGCGGCTATTTTCGGCGATCGAAATTTTTCCTCTGGCTTCGTTTTCACTTCAGTTTTCTGATCCGGCGAAGATTTGGTAGGGGCATTCTCAATTTTGTCAATTTGGCGTTTTAGGTTTTTTTTTTTTTCTGCTCCTATTTGTGTTGAATGCTATTTATTTTTTGGTATCTCTTTCTG